>CM031860.1:40776213-40953071 GCA_018697195.1 Certhia americana | reverse complement strand
CTCCCCGCACACTCCCCGCACATTCCCCGCACACTCCCCGCACATTCTGCGCTCATCCCCCGCTCATTCCCCGCTCATCCCCCGCTCATTCCCCGCTCATTCCCCGTACACTCCCCGCACACTCCCCGCTCATCCCCCGCTCATTCCCCGCACATTCCGCGCTCATCCCCCGCTCATTCCCCGCTCATCCCCCGCTCATTCCCCGCTCATTCCCCGCACATCCCTCGCTCATTCCCCGCACATTCTCCGCATATTCCCCGCACATTCCCCGCTCATTCCCCGCTCATTCCCCGCTCATTCCCCACACATTCCCCGCACATTCCCCGCACATTCCCCGCTCATTCCCCGCACATTCCCCGCACATTCCCCGCTCATCCCTCGCTCATTCCCGGCGCTCCCGGCCCAAGGCGGATCGCTGGCGCCCCCGCGCGGTGCCCCCGCGCTCTGCCGGCCGTGTCGCTCCCCCCGCCCGGGGCTGCTGTTGCCAACCTCGCTGACACACTGCAGGCCAGAGATATCTGACTGCTATGAAACTCCTGTTCAGACATCACGGGCCAGCTGCGAGTGCTGCTCTCCCTTGTCACAAAAGCCGAGCTGTGCATTTAAATTGGTGACATGGATACGTACGCAGAGGGAAAAGGATTACATGGGAAAAGAGTTGCCGAGGGAATTCCTGGGCAGAACAGATAAGTTCGGTGAACAAACCAGCATTAGCACTGGCTACTGCAATGGCAAGACTCACTTTTCCTATCACAGAAATAGCTTTTCTTCCTTTGCAAATGCTAAGGGCATTTGCTGCCCAAAATAATTGCCTGCCAGTTCTACTCCAGATTTGAAAGTTTCTTAATTTACATCACTACAGCTTCTCGATTAAACCCACTGTCCACTTGCAAAATGAGAAGGAGCAATCTGTCACCGGCTCACTGTTCAGAGCTGAGATCAATTCCCATCTTTAACCTGCAGCCAGCTGTCTTCCTCCTAAATCTGCTAGAAAAAAAAAAACATGTGGACACCTGTGAAACATGAGGGCCTCCAATTCCTGCAGCTGTGAGCCATTGTCAGCCCTGAAAAGCAATGCCTCTCACACACCTTGAACAATGTGCAAAGCACATAAGGAAAGGGCATCACACAGCAACAATCCTATCACTATGGCCAGGGAATGGACTGCCCAGACCTTGTTAGTGTCTAGCAGAGATATTACAACGACTGTCAGAGAAATAATGAATGTACTAAATAATGAATTAATGTAATGAATCACTGCACCTAAAACCACGGAAGATGTTTTTGCTCAACTAATTTTCTAAAAAGGGAGTTAAAAAATGTGAATGCTCCTGAGTGAAAGACATCACTATCCTTTTCTCATAATTTCCATTTGCTTTAGGGAAGATTTATTTCAAGAAAATAAAAAGGCATATTTAGAAAAAGTAGTAGCTCACATTAGACCCACTTTTTGTTGTATTTGCAAATCTCTTTTAAGTTTGTAGAGATTAAAACCATGAAGTGCTTCATCAGAAGTGACAGCTTGTCATCAGCTAAAACCTTACATGCAAGGTTCTTGCTTTTGGTCAGTCAACTTTATAACCTACTAGTTCTACTTTTCATCTAATAGCTAAAGTCATAGAAAGCAAGACTAGGGAAAACCACATTTCTCTACAAAACTCACATAATTTCCTTTGGAAAAAATCCAACATGACCACACTGTGTATCAATAATATGGTGCAATCTTTTTGTAGGAAGTTGTGCCTGTTTTCTTTTTGAAATCTGCTTTCTGATATCCCAGGTGTTTATTTGGCATGATTGTGGGTTTTAACAACTAAATCACTAATAAGTCACTTTCTGGGAAAGGAATTTCAGTCACAATAAGGTGCCAAACTATTACTCTCTTCTCAAAACATCAGAGAAACTGCAGAGAGGCTGGCTGTGGCTGCCTTAAGAGGCTGAAAGTAAAGTCAGGAGCTCCTGAGGACTGGAGGTAGTTCCTCTCTCTGCCCTGGGTCCCAGCCTGCACTGTGCAAGGAAGCAGCACAATCAGAGCAAAATTGGAAGGCAGGACATGAAAAGGGCAACAGGTGATGATGGCACAGAACAGAAGAATCATTTTCATGGTGTTCTTCCAAACCCTGAGGCAGAGTTCAGGATTCTCACATCTAAACCTTCACCTGTGACTTTGCAGCAAGTACCTGCTCAGCATCTAGGTAGTAATGCCCCTTCTGTTTTTTTTATTCTGTCCCCTAAAGACAAAGGATGGGTATTACCTCATATAGAGGACATCTGTGTGGCATGAAGTCTACACATAATCAATACCCTTTCAGTATGAGATGACAGTTCCAATGCCATCTGTTTTGCACCACCTTTTCTGAGAAGAGAAATCCTTCAAGAGAAGGTTTTTATAAAACAGATTTGCAAGAAAATGAAGTTAACACTTCCCTGACAATTTCAGTCTTGGTCTTTTAAACAGTCTTAGCAGTCTTCCTTTACTTTCAGTCATTCTGTATCACACCCTACACGTAGCTCATGTCAGCCCTGGGATTTGTGTGCAAAGCCTTTAAAGCAGCTCCTGAAGTCTCACTACCAAGCAGCTACCTTGACCTTTTGCAGTGAAAAGGAATGAAAACCAGCCATGCAGAGCTCTGTGTCACAGCCCTGGGATGGTTCATCTAAAAAAAAAAAAAAAAAAAAAAAGTGTTGGGAAACCCAGTTTTAAGGTTGCCACAGCAATCCATAGGCTAGTGTGGGTTCAGAACAATTCAGATAGTTAGAACACCGCGGCACTGAGCAGTTCAGAAATAAAATATGTGAACATTTAATCTTGTTCAGCCTGTCATTGTGTGTTTGCATCAAAAGATAGCTGTTCAATGGCTGCAGACTGCAAGCAATCTCTGGAGCCTGGAAGCAAGTCATAAGAGCTCTGACTGTCACCAGGGAAACCATGGATCTGTTCTGCATGTGGTCAGCCTTCCAGGGATGAGGCTATTACTAGGCACCATCACAGGAAAAGACATCTCAAGACTAATTTCCGTAGCTTGATATTGCATTACTTGTGCATATGAAAGGATAGGTTCCTAACTCTGTGGAGGCTTCTAAAGCTACAGTTGGCTCAACTGGCAAAAGTACTGACAAGTTTTCTAAAGCTTTGAGTTCAAACACATGTTTTTATTTGATCTGTGTTATATGATTTAAACCTGATTGAATCTAACACCTGAAGGAAAAATTTAAAAATAGATGAGATGTTCTCTTCTCTGGTAGATATGTGGGGAAAGTAGAAAAATGCAATAAAGTGGAACCAGTTTAAATATTAGTTCAAAAATGTTGTCAATTGTGAGATTTTTTTGAAACTCAGTCACTTCTGAGTTCAATCAAAATATTTCTGAAAATGGTAACAGTAATGTTAACATTTCCAGTGATAGAATGGCAAATTAATTTTTAATTGCATTATAAATAATCAACATTACTGTTAAGAGGAAACAGAAGAAAGGTGCTAGTTTTGGAGTAAAAAAGAAATAGTTCTGTGATAACACAAGATCAAAGATGGCATGGTTTAATTAAAATATAAAATGCTTCATGAATATCAAAGGATTACCTACAGCTCTGACAGACATTGTGAGGTGATACTACAGTCACCTTAATTCATCTAGAATCATCTTTGTCTCCACTGGCTCCCAACTCTGTATTTTGTCGCATCCTGCATAGGAAATCAAATGAAACTCTGGGAACTGTTTTATTGTCAGAGCTCCTCCAAAGAGAGTGTAAAAGTTTTGCTGATGATGTATCAGTCTGGCAAACTGAGGAACTCAAGCCTGGCTGAAAAGTAGTTGTATTAGAGTAGCTAAAAAACAAACTTTAATCATTAATTCTGTCCTTGTTTTCTGTCTTCTCCTATTCTATATCTAGAAGCTTCCTCAGGGCATAGAGAAGGCTTCTGTGTAAAAGGAATGTCACAAAACAGGAGGTTGAATTCCTGATTAACAGCAGCTCCTTCCACTTAAACTGCAACTATTTAAGCAAAGTAATAAAACAAAGAGAAAAGTCAGTAATCAAATTGTCCCTCTGTTTCAGATGGATACACTACTGATGATATTGAATTTTACTGGAATGGAGGACCGTCAGCAGTAACAGGAGTTAATAACATTGAGCTCCCACAATTTTCTATTGTGGATTACAAGATGGTATCAAAAAGAGTGGAATTTACAACAGGTAAGCAAGTTGAAAAACATTGTCCCCTCTTCCTCCAACCCATAATTATCAGTGCCTACCTTTTGTGAGGCATTAGTCATTATATGACTTCTTTCTTTCAGGAGCATATCCTCGATTATCACTTAGCTTCCGGCTTAAAAGAAATATTGGATACTTCATTTTGCAAACCTATATGCCTTCCACACTGATCACAATCCTCTCATGGGTGTCTTTTTGGATCAATTACGATGCCTCCGCAGCCAGAGTTGCTCTAGGTAATTTCTTCTCAAAATGACTGAATGACATGGACACTTGCTGCCTTTGAAAACAGTGGCACCAAATCCATACTGTTGGTTGTAGCATCTTTAACTGTGATCTTACACAAGCAGCACAAGGCCTTGTTTTTCAGGAAGGCAGGCAGATGTGACCTTGCCAACACCTGAAGCTCTTCCTCAGCTCTTATGTTGGGATTCTAACTTTCAGTTGTCATAATGGTCTTTGGATCAGGCCAAAAGTATCCTGCTTCCAAATTGGAGCACAGAAGTCTAATTCAGGTATCTAAGGGTATCTGCACTGTGCTGCATGAACAATCCCTGTTGATGTTAAAAAGGCGTTCTCTCAGACCTGATCTGTGACTGGAATGAATACACAAGGTCCTACTGACATCAGTGGAGATACACCAGCTTACACCAAATAAGTCTGTTTTACCTATAGTTGGTTCTTACCCATACCATGTTCCTTCCTACAACTTTCCATAAGAACGAAGATCCTCTGCACTATCTGTGCTTTAAGGCATATTTGTTTTTCAACTCTGTTGCCAGAAAGCCATTTTGTCCCATCTCCCTGCAAATTAAACTTGTTACACCTGTACCCAGAACTATAATCTACATGCATTAATAACCTATGATTAAAGCAGACTAAAAGGTAATTTCAGCCAGCTAAAAGAAAAAACACATATGAGAAAAAAAAATCATTCAGTGGTGGATAACACAATGAGATGGAAAAGCTTTACTTGCAAGCACCTAGTTAACAGGAAAAGTTGTTTTGGTACAAGCATATGTATCACTTTCTTTTCATCAAAGACCATCACTTTATCAAAAGGCTTCCCTTTCTCCTTTCAATCCTCCATTTTAAATCAAAAGCTAAATACTTATTGCAGGTCCTCACAGCAATGCAAGTCACCTGTGGGGTCAAGCAGAGCTACTGCTGTAAATGAAGAAGAATTTTCTCACCTAGAGAGAACAACAATCAGCTCTTTGCTATCCAGGTCAGCTAACACTACATTCCATAGCACAGTTATCACAAAAATTAAGGCAAGGAGTTCCAACATAGCCTGGGCTATTGGAGGTTATTTCATTCACCCTCCACTTCATGAAAAGCCAAGGAAGGCACCATCAGCAGACTTGCAAGGATATATTCCTTTCTAGTTCTGCATAACGCATTCCTTTGGCTGCCAAGAACCTGATCACATAATTAACCCATCTGCATGAGAAGTGCAATGCTGCCATTATGTCCTTTGTGCTCAAATCTCCTTCCTTGTCTAGTACTCAATGTCTACTTCTTCCTTTCACAGGAATCACAACTGTGCTGACCATGACCACCATCAGCACCCACCTCAGGGAGACCTTGCCAAAGATTCCCTATGTCAAGGCCATAGACATTTACCTGATGGGATGCTTTGTGTTTGTGTTCCTGGCCTTGCTGGAATACGCCTTTGTAAACTACATATTCTTTGGGAAGGGACCTCAACGTCAAAAAAAGACAGCAGGCAGGGCAGGACATGCTACAGGCGAGAAGAGCAGGCTGGAAACAAATAGAGTCCAGGTAAAACGCTCTAACTATCTTTTCAAACATTACTTTTACTGTGAAAATGTTCATTTATGTGATGATAGAGATAAATACAGATGGAACAAAGTGCAAAATGTGCAAAAGCATTTAAGATTGCCTAGAGAAAAATTGTATTTTCCTCTAGGAAATCTTAAAGGAGATTACAGCAACGGATGGCCCTGTTCCATCTTCAACTTAAAACAGAGTAAGAAAATACAGAAAATGAATATTTAGGACACATTTGATTCTTCTTTGTATTTCTTGCAGAAGAAATACAAGGGATACAAGGAAGTTAAATATTTATCACTTCAACTGTATATTTTTTTGCTTTAGAAGGTGGTATAGAAGGAATGCTTATAATAAAGTTCCTCTTTACATACAGAAACTTCACCAAAAATAAAAAGCATGGACAAGCTCTGTTGCTTCAGTGAGCCCTGAATGAAGCCTGTAGCACTGAATATCGAGGAACACAAGGATGTTACTGCCAGGCTATAACAGCTCTCATAGATGTCAGGATTTTTCCCTCAGCTTCAGGCGTACCACAGCTATCCCCTCTTTAAAAGACAAGCCAGAAAATTTTCAGGAAGTAATACTATGGACTTTTTTTAATGCGGTTGAGTTTAATTTTGCAATAAATCACTGAGCACTTGCAAACATCTATAAATGTATTTATCTTTTTCCCACTTTTTCAGAAATAAACCCTTTGAAGCCTCAGTTATATGTCAGTCTGACTCAGAGGAAAATATATATCCTAAAGAGCCAAAAATTTTCTTCCTTCCTGTACTTTACTTACAATATATTACATCCAAGTACTAATGAGATCTTGCTCAGGCTGTCCTATAAACTGTTATAAACTTACATACTGTTCTGGCCTGAGGTGATAACATTTGGATAATAGTGTACTCTGTTCAGTGTGAAGAATGAAACCAACACATAAAACTCTGAGAAGTAAGACTTCATCTTGATAGATGGCTACAGTGTCACATACACATCAGGAAGTATATTTCAGAAACTCTGTGGTATCTTTTTAATTTTAGAGCTGTGTGTTTGGTGTCCCACCACTACAGCTATGCATCATTAACAAAGCCATCATATCCTCAGTGGACCCATTAAAAGTTCTTACTTTCATTTGCCTTCTGTCCCATAGGGTAGGAGATGCTTTATTACAGTGAGGGTACAAATTCAGTTCAGGCAATCAGCAGTCTCCAAGACCCCACTAAGTGCTGTCTTCCACAGAGAAGAGGAGATAAGCCACCCCAGTATGGATTGTTGTGCACAGACACTGTCTATCCATTTCTATGGAAAATAAGGAAGGGAAGAAACAACATAACCACAAATTCTGACCAGCTGCCTCAACAGCTCCTGAGATAACCCAGCCTAGGTGAGAAGCAGCACAGTAATAATTCATTATGAAGAAGAAATCAAGACTTCTTCAGAGGTCAGCCTTGGCTACAAGTACCCCAGTGGACTGAACTGAGTAAAGGATAAGAGTGCAGGTAAGTTCTTATCCTACATATTTGGAGAGTTTGTTTAACTAACAAAATGCTGTAACTCATAACTAAAAGCTTTTGTCTAAATGTTATGCAGCAAAGATTACACTGAGATTGGTATTCAGAATGGGATGGAAAATTTTTAAAGCACCACATTGCATACCCCATCATTTTCTGATAGAAGAAGGAAGTCATACATGCTTTGTTCCAGGATTTCTAAGTGCTTACACTCCAGACAGCAGACCCACTCTGCGACTGAGAGTGCTTTAAGTGAACAGACTGCTTTCTGCCTGTACAGTGCAGGTTTGTGATCTTAAATACATATATATGCACACATATACATAAACACATGTGAATGGATATCAGTGAATTTTTTGTTCTGCACACTGATGTGAGCCATTGTGAATATTAATTTTACTCAGCTTAGAAATGAAGATTTCCAACAGTTGTATTTCTGTCTTTGGCAGGAAGAGTGCACATGACCAGAGCAGTGGGACACAGCAAGGTTGTGTGCCCTCCAGTGAACCAGCTCCCAGCCCCTCTCCATCATTTCTTGAAATTTTTCACTGGTATTATGATGCCTGCACCAGAGCAGGGGAAAGCTTTTTTTGAGCATAAAAGAAGTACAGTTGTAAGTATGTATAGCTATAGGACATTTTTTCCTTTTTACTCTTGACTCACACCACTTATCCATACAGGGACCTGTACCCATTAGAAGATATGTAACAGTGCTTCATCTCTTTTTGCCAGGTGAAGATATTGATCATTCCCATCTGACATACAACACCAAAGACTAAAAGAGTTCAAATTCCTTCACCAGATAATACAAGCTTTAGATGCATGAGCAATACTCAGCAAACTGACCACAATATTTACTGTATATAGAAGACTAGATGAAAAATGAAATGCTGTTTCATAGGTGGCTGTTCCATACTCTACAGACTGAAGAAGATGGAAATAAAAGTCTCTCCAGCTTCAAAATTTATACCACTTGTATTTTTAATATACAAAAATATTAATTTGTAGTAAACAATCTTTCTGTTTCCCTGAATAAAGCATAAAGACTGTTTATATCTCCTTGTTTATTTGTCAAAGCTATATATCACTGACATCACCATAATTATGGATAAATAGGAAAAACCACCAGCAAGAAAATATTTAGATAGTTCATGGATGCAACTGCTTCTTTCCCCAGACAAAATAGTGTGAATAGTAATTACACAGAAGATATCTCTTAAGTATGAAAAAAAGGTAGGATGCAATCATAACATGAGTGGGAAAGGGGCTACACCATCAAAATGTTCATAAATGACAACACAAGGCAACTGACAGAATGTCTCCCCAGTTCTGCACAGCAGCACACTTTCCTTTCAAATGTCCTATGAAACATTTGGGATAGAAAGCCAGAGACCAGCCACAGAAAAACTTACTTCAAGGAAAACTTACAATTTTCCAGTACAGTGGCCACTGGAAGGAGAAAAAGAAGGGAAGCACATAACCGTACAAATACCTTAACCTTCAAGTAAATGTCCTTGTGAATTAGTACAGCATTGCTGAGCATAAGCTGTTTATTTGCAGATCAGATTGTGGTAACTACAGCATTTGTTCCAATAAGACAACCTGTATGAGTAACATGGCCCTGAGTCTTTCATCTTAAGAGGAAGAAACAATGGGTTCGTACTGAGATAAAACAGATGTTCTTACCTTTTATCTCCCAAGAGTTAAGGCAAAAAAATAAAAAAAAAAAATTAAAAAAAAAAAAAAAAAAAAAAAAAGGTAAAAATTCATTCCAGACAGCACTAAGCATTTGAAACCCATTCTCTGTCAAGGAATGCTAACATGCACTTCCCCTAGATCTGACTACTTTTATGTGGTCTGTTGTTTTGGGTTGTTTTCTTTTTATTACTTTAACTATTTTACACCTAAAATATCATGTGATGATCCTAAGCAGGAAACTCATTTTCTAAGTGTCGCATGGAAAAAGGAGGTTTCATCCCCCTTAGTGTGGGCACATTCTTTCAATCCTTAGTGTTTGATTTGTCTGTCAGTGCCCCAGGAAAGCTGCCCCAGTCTGTCAGCACCCTGTTAGGGGGACCCTGCATCACTGAGCTGCCCTGCTGGGTCACAGGGTGGCTAGACTGACTAAGTCAGGGACAGCCTGAGGGAGACTCCTCAGCAAATCTTTACAGTTTATGACCCCTTAGTGGGTCTTCCTCTTTATTTGAGTATGTTATCCACTGCCAGCAACAGCCAACACCTGGGAAGGACTCACACCAACAGCTTATGGAATATATCACTATTTATTAATAAAAAAATGGTGACAGGTTAAGGTTCAAGGATTGCCAGTAACAGTATTTGACTGCAGAAACATATTTCAAGCAATACACAAACAGACTCTAACCCCCAGTGGAGGTATTCAGCCCACACAGAGTGATTCTTACCCAACAGGCATCCCTGTGGGGTAGAAGACAGGTTGAGCCATCAGCCTATGCCAGTATTTACAACTTTTCCCCATTCTCAACTTATTTGTATCCTCTTTCTTTACATTTAGGTAGAACTTGAGTGACTCTAGTCATACACACCTTTGTTACTGATTGGTGTAAAATTCTCTCACTTCATTCTTAGAGTCAATAAAATATGGAGCACATAAAACATGGCCAGTGAGGGGTGGTCGTACCTTGGATGGAGGTGTGAGTTGGTATTACAATTAGATTATAATCTAATTATAATCTAACTAAGTTCATCTGAGGGGAACTATTTCAGCACTGTTGTTGGCTCAGCAGCAGGAGATCAGCTGCACAAGTTTTAATACTTTGCAGTGAATTTCAAAATATACTGAAAGGATTTTTAATGATGTAGGAAATTGCACAGAACATTTGACCAGGTACATAAGAACATCTTTTATACTTCCATGAGCTAATTTAGTCAAGATCTGTGTAAGGCTCTTTGCTCTGAATTACAAAGATTGCAATTCAAAGACCAACTTGCTTTATGGCATACAAATCATCTTGCCTAAAATGGTTTAAATTAATTTTTTTTAAAAATAACAGGTTCATTCAGAACGCTTAGAGCAGGAATTCAGACTGCATGGCTCATCATAAATTGTCAGGATACATTAGTTTAAGAAAGATCCCTTTGAATCACTTCACAGTGTAGGCAGCTACGAATTTTCTTCCCAAAAGAAAAGTCATAATTGCTGCTTAACAATGCTTGCATTATTGTTACTATTATTATAACACTGAAGTCAGTTAACTTACACATTAGATTATGTAATCAAAGACAGCTCAAAGAGCTATTTCATAAAACTGAGGAGAAAAGATTGAACTACCAAAACTTCTGAGAATTTAAAAAAAAAAATATCTCTTTTAACACAGAGACAACTCTGAGATCACTGGGTTTTTTCCACAGAAAAAATGTCAGATCTTCAGAATAAATGAAAAATAGTTATACTATATCATAGTTATGGCAGTCCTCTGGAGAGTAGGAGACCCTAGCTTAAATCTTCCTTCTTCTTAAATTTGAAGAACAGACCTAAAAAAAGTACTAACTGGGTAGCCTATATCTCAAGCAAACATTTGAAACACCATGCTGGTTTGTGACAAGCTGGCCTTTCTAACCCAGAAAGCCTTTTCCCACCAAAACAGTGGTGGGAACCGGGGTGTTACCACTGAATGTTCATTTCAGCACACACAGAATCAATTTCTAAACCAGACTAGTGCACTTGCTAACTGTGATGATTTATTACTTCACTTAGAAGACTTTTGTACCCCACAGTTCTCTTGTGTGGCTTTTGTACAAGTAGTCCCTTCACTGCTTTGCTTTCAGTTAGTAAGTGCTTAGTCTGGCACAGTGCAAATATGCCATCAGTAATGATGTAAAGATTTCTCCTGGTGATGGGAAGGAACATCTTCCCCATTGCCAGGTGGAACCAAAACTTTCTTTGGTCCCATCTTTCCTTTGCAGCAACCCACAAAGCCTGGGTTTCCCTGTGTGTTTTGTTTGGAATTTTTTATTGCACATACTTCAAATCTACTGTATATTATTTTATCATTTCCTAGCTCTGCTATGTCTTACCAGAACTGTGAATCTCAGAGTGTAAACAAAGCACTGCAAATCAATGGTGCTTCACAAGACAAGATATTGTCTATAATTAATACTTTATTCCCTGATATAAAGGCATCCACAGACATGATCAAGTCTTTTGAAAATTTGGGATAGGTCCAATACCACAGTTTACAAGTTTACAAAGAACAATATTAATATTCAGGCCTTGAGGTGAAGACCTTGAAGTTTCATTTCAGATGCCTGTGTTCTGATGTATATTTCCCTCATATGAGCTAAAATATCTGTGAATTTGAAATATCTATTAAGTCTTTATGGAGAAGTCAGAAGTCAACCTGGAAACACCAAAAAAAGCTTTTCAAAAGAGGTTTTACTACAAACATTTAGGAAATTATAGATTTGTGAAAAGGAGAACACTTCACAGCAATGTAGCAACACATTGTTAATTACACTCATACATAAGAAGACAATGATACAAAAATATTTAATATATACCTATATATATACTGGTTGCAGTTTTCAGTTCTTTGCTTAGGTATTTAAAATAGTGCTCTGACTAATAGCACAAAGAGACAAACATATTTGAAACCACTGCTTCTGGTACCAACACATAAAAATGCAACTGAATGTAAGTTTTCATTTAATAAAACGGAATATTCTATATGTACATGAACAAGTTAATGGTATGCTATGATTTCATCCCTGTAATACAGTAATTGCCAAAATAAATTCTCATCACGGGTATTTTACAACAACTGATAAAATACTTGTGTATCTAGATGCTCTTCATATGATGAAATCATTGTTACAAAACTTTTAGAAACTAAACTGCAGCACTAAAACAGTTGAAAACTATTTAAAATGGGAAGAGACAGCAACATTTTCTTTTTACCTTGAGTATGTGAAAGCTTCAGGTGCCAGTCACCTGAAGACTGTAAAAATCAGTATTTCATAAAGGCCATGATCCAAGTAATTACAAAAGTCTTACTTCACAAAGGATGAGACAATTAAGTGAATTACAGGACCAAGAAGCTAAGTCAGGATGGAAGGTTCTTAGATGTCGAATAGCTAATTTCACACTAGTCAGGAATGTGTACCCCGTATCTTTTAACTTTTGTGAATGCTGTACCAGACAGGACTGTGATTGCAGCCCCAGGACCCACAAGGTCCATCTGGGAAACACTGTGGCTGGCTGAGGAACTTGTCTAATCCACGTTCCTTCCTTGACACAGGTCGATGCCCATGGAAACATGCTTCTCAGACCCCTTGAAACACGAAATGACGTTGGCAGCTCAGATGTGTTCATGAGCCTCCGTGACCCCCGAGCCACCACGTACACGTACGACAGTGCCAACCTGCAGTACAGAAGAGCCACTTCCAGCAGAGACCTCTACAACAGGAGTGCTCTGGACAGGCAAAGGCTCCATAAAAAAGGACACTTACGCAGGAGGGCATCCCAGATCAAAGTCAAAATCCCTGATTTGACTGATGTTAACCTGATAGATAAGTGGTCCAGAATGGTCTTTCCCATCATGTTTATTCTTTTCAATGTTGTTTACTGGCTGTATTATGTCCACTAAATTATGCAATAATGTTACCACAGACTAACAATTGGACTTGTTTCTTTTTCTTCTCAATTTCATTTAATTCTGAAGAACAGCAGTAGCTGTAATGTTCCATCTTCAAAGTAAGATACTCCACCATGGAAAACTTCTAGATTTAAGCTTTAAAAAAAAGAAACCCAAAACAACAACCCAACAAAAATCCAGTGTCACAACATTTACATCAGAATAGTACAGATCAGGTCTTAAGGAGCATCTTAAGAAAAATTGCTCTACGTTGATTTTTAGAACGTTTATGGATCACCCATGACCTTTCTGTACCAATTTTTTTTTTTTAAAGTGGAAATTTGTCCCACTGCATTTCTTATCACATATTGGCAGCTCACAGCAGCATGCTTCCATACAACACAGTTAAACTACTAGTAGTATCTATGTCACTGTCTTTCACCATTTAGAGTGTAGAGAAATTTGAAGAAATTACACTTTAAAGAATTATATTATAAAGCACCATGCTTCACTCCAAACTTAATAGTTATACTGGGAAGTATTTCGATAGTGTGTTTGAGAAGTATCACTCAAGGAGAAGTCAAATAACAGTTTCTGAGGCAGAGATCTTCAAAAGAAAGAAAGGATAGCATAGAGAAATCCCACTGAGTTTCCAAGCAAAGAATCAGATGATTTGATCTCAATGGAATTCTGTTATTTCCACAAAGTAGCAAAGTTTATATTTATGAGAACAATTGTGTCATATGCAATTCTGCATTAAAAAGTAGAAAACAAACACATGTTGATTCCTTGAAGGAACTCTGAGGGATACCTCAGGCCAGGATTTTTCTTAACGCCCAGGTTTTCTGTGACTGGTAATTACAACATTCTCCCAAAAGTTGGTAGATGTCTGGGAACACATCTGAGGAAATTTTTGCACACAGTTTCCTTAAGATTTCTTTTTTCCACTGAGAACCAGGAGATGCAGCTGAGTCTTACGGCACCCTGGCAATCTGGGTGCACTCCTCCTGAGGAACTGCCTCTTCTTACCTGGCTGCTTATTGCCTGATACAACTCCAGCCAAGGAGCCATAGGCAAAGGGCTAGCAACATCCATGCAACTCATAAGCAATAGGTCAGTCATCTTCTATCTCTATTAAATCCATTTTCCTTCTCTATTGCCAATTGTTTCCTAAGAGCACTGACACTATATTGCATAACATAGTATTTTATTGAAACTATTATCAGTAAATTGTTTTTCATATTGCAAGTGTTTCATGCTTTCAGGAGAATTGAGAGATACAAGGCAACAGAGTCTATGTAGGTACTGAGGTGGTTTATCTATGGAAACTGGTACAGAAAGAAAAATTGGTCAGGATACAAACAAAAAGTGATGTGGAAAACTTCAGTAGTTCCTCATTGCCTGGCAGTAAGGTCAGCTGATGACCTTATTGCCAACTGACATTGCAATCTCTTTAATCAGAACATAATAATAAATTAAACCCTTCTATATGTTATGGTTTGTCACATTGTGCAAGACCTGAACCTTCTCACAGACCAGGGCCTGCTGCCCCTTCCCTTTGTGCAGCAGGCTTCTGCAGAGCGAGGTAGAATCATAGAATCACCAAACAGGAAAGGGAATAAGTTTAATTTACTCACTACAAAAAGTATAAGGCTGCAAACCAGGCATTTGACATTGCTAATCTACGGGAGTCTGAAACTATTCATTTTTCTGTGGGCTCCAAAGTCCCAGTCTCATCCCAAGTTCAATGGAGCACAATGATGGTCCCCTCAGTTGTCTTCTTTCTGCTGCTACAACCTCTAACCTCCAGTCTGCTAAAGAATTGCACAATTTTACAAGATTAATCAGCCACTAAGTACAACTTGAAGTGATTCAGGACAAATATTAATTCAATTGGCTCTTCTGAATAGGCTATGTATGCCTATCCCCTCCCTGAAGCAACTCCAAATAATTTTTAAACAAGACAGTTTGATTAAGCTTTTATTCATAGCTAAGCAACGTTTATATCAATAACATTTCAGTGGAAACTAACAATATTACTTTGGTATTGTAAAATAAAGAACACAGAGAACATAAGGAAGTCTTGCAAACTGAACTTTCTTTTTGAACATTTTGAACATAACTGCAAAAAATAGCGCCAGGAGGGAGATAGCAGCAGGAACATATGTGTTGTCCATTGCAACACATATCCCATTAAATAGTTTTGAATTCTTTGAACTGGCATGAGACTTTACAGAGGAAGTCCATGAGCCATTGAATTTGCCTGCTTTGTGCTCATACCCAAAAACTAATTCAAAGAATGCACTCTTCAGATTTTTAGTGTAAAATACAACAACCATCAGTGACTCATGTTTTGCATTACCTGATTTCCCAAAGATATTCACAGACAGACCTCAGGTCTTAATTAAGCCCAGCTGATCCAGTTATGAAGAGATACTACAGCCTCTCCTTACAGCTGCAGTAAACATTTTAGAAGAGCCAACATCCAAATGACTTCAAAAAAATACTTTAGGTTAAAAAAAAAAAAAAAAAAAAAGGGATCCTTTATTTTTTTATTACAAGGGCAAAGATCAGCTTTACTGGTCTTCAGCATTTTTTTTTTTTTTTGTAGGCCCCTGAGATCTGCATACACATATTTTTCTAGCTTATGGTTCAGCCAGATACTTCTGTGACAGTTGATAGGTACATACAGAGACAAGAGCCACTAACTCTAGGTACATCTACTTCTGGAGAAAAAAGCAGAAGAAAACATTTCTCACCTGAGAGAAATAGCCTGGCAGCAAGGAAAAGCCAGTAGTTATTAGTGGCATGGGATGGCAAAATGAGTCTGTTTATGGGTTACCCAGGTACATTGCCATCTGGAACTAGAAATTATGGAGTACAAAAGAAACACAATCTCTTCCCATCAATACGTTGGAGTAGTATGGCTGGCTTTATGCAATAAAGGTGAATAATTCTGTAATGCTGAGTTCCCTCACCGTTGTACTTCAGTAGTTTCCCTACCCTGAGGACCCAGACTTCAAGATCAGCATAGATAAGATTCTATTGTTAATTATGTTTTAGCTAAACTCCCTGGCAGTTTATGCAGCTCTTATGCAATTTCTACTGGAAGTCACATTTGGCTCAGTTTCCTGAGGCATTGAGTTTCTACTGTCCCTGAGATTTATATTTGTGTGCCTGCCTAGGAGTCTCCTGATTATTTCAATCCATTGATAATTTCAACCAAAAGCTAAAAGAACAGTAAGGATCTGAGATACTACATTTCTACAAGGTTCAACAAAGCAGCTAAATTAGCAGAGGACAAATCGCTCATTAATCCACCCCTCTTCTCTGGCAGAAAGAAGCTTGATGAACTCCAGCCTTATTAGACACAAAAAAATAGTCCTTCCAGTGAAGCAGGAATGTTTTTGACATTACATTGCTTTATGCCGCCACTGAACACCACAGAGGTTGCAATTTCAAAATATCTGCTGGTTCACCTAGTTCACCCTTACAGGAAATGTTCCTCCCCATTTTACTGGAAGTGGAGGATTTCTTGACATAAATCACAAGGAAAGTCACCCAGGGCCTAAGGGCCATGTTCCACCAGCTGCTTCCCATCACCAAGGAGCCTGAATTCTCATGAATTCTCACATACTGAGGATGCATTGCTAACATGTCTGTGGGAGTATTAGTAAAAAAAAAAGGCTGGATTATATCTGGTACATAAAAAAATACTTTAAAAATTATTTCTGTATTACAAAGCATGACCTCCCCACATCTGTGACCCTACATTTCTTCCTACTTCCATGGGCAAGCAACCACTCTGCAGCCCAAGGAAGGCAAGAGATCACACAAGAATAATGAACTTCAGCATGTAATAATGCCAAAATGTACGTGCACATGGTGAAAGAATTAAGTGACAAATAAAAAATCTGGCATTTCTTAAAAATGAAGACCAGGTGACTTTGGTCTACTTACTGCCTTGGAGTGTGGAGTTAACTCTAATTATGTTGATTGCTCCTTGACATGTGTATTTCTCAATTATTTTGTAAGTAATCTTGAGTCTCCCAGGATTATAAACATCGCTTCTTGTCTCGTGCCAATCTAAGAAATAGCCTGGTACTCGCTCTTTTACACTTTTTTTTTTTCCAAAATCCAATTGTATTTGAGTATCAATACCAATGAGGAACTAAAATAATTACATTTCAGTAGAAGCATGTCATATTGCTAGAGATCTCTGACCAATTTCTCTGGACTCATCCCTGGCTCTCTTTACCTGCACAGGCTCATGCAAAAGTATAAAATCAATTGCACTCTCAAAAATGTAATAAAGACGGTTTCCTTTAGCAGATCATGCATTTCAGTGAGAACATCAGCCCTCTCATTCACATCTGTGAACACACCAGTTTCCTTGTTCCTACCTCTGAAATGTCATTTGCTGTTCTGATCTAGCTGACAACATATTACACGATTCTTTCTATATTTTCAGAGGAAACTTTGAATGTTGTGTACTGTAGCTAACATTTCTGAAACAAAGCTGGCAAATCATTTCATGAAAGAGCTGAATGAGACTTTGGCATAGGTAAAGAATTCAGGATTGGGTTTTACAGAGGAAGTTGCTAGTAGTTCTCATTAGATGATCCAACGTTGCTCTGACTCCCATTTAAAACAATAGCAACAGAAATATGGCAGATCTGAAACCTCTGCCTTCCCCCCCAAAAAACCCCAAATTTACTGCAGCCACCAAAAAATATTTTATTTTAAATTTATATGATGCTAGGAATCCTTCCCCACAGATAGTCCATAACCAAAGCAGTCCCTGTGGACCTGTAGCAGTTCCTAGTTAGAAAATTCCCCACACCTTCCAGTGCCTTTCATGTCTCTATGAGCTAAACTGGCTGAGTAACCCAATGCTTAAAAATAGCCAGAGCCTTCTCTATGTAGCACTCTCCACAGAGGCCTGCAAAAGTCCAAAGAATGAATCTTTATGATATTTGCCTCCTTTTCTAGGTTTTGGTAGGAGTCACGTGGTCTTTCTGGAGAAGCCCTGAGTAGCTATGAACTAAAATTTTACAGAGGAAAGGGCATATACCACCAAATGTAATTGAGGTTGATTTAAAGAAGTAAAAAAAATTATGGACTACCTTGATGCAGTTAAGAAAGCATTCTTTAGTATGAGAAGAGTAAAAATCCCTTTACTGTTGATACCGCATTATAAATATTAATTCATTAATCAAAATGATAGCAAAATGTGCATATTTCAGGATAGGGTGTTACTGTTTCTTAAAACCACCCTTCAGAAGAAAGCATAATTGTGTCTCAACATGTTTCCCATCAGAAAGGCTTGCTTCAGAACTCAGAAATGTTCTACAGACTTATTTAGATCTTTTAAAAACACAGCTTCTTGACATATATAATTTCTTTGTTGCAAAAGCAGTTTTATAACAATAGTCAATTCCATACTGAAAGTTTGCTGTTCTGGTTCCCTTTAGCATACCAAGATCAAAGCTGACATGGTTGATATGAAAAAAAAAAAAAAAAAGTTTTTTTTCTGAAATCAAGGGAAGATCTCTGTGAAACAGAGAAAAGTGCAATGAATGCCAGAGGAGGGCAAGTAACGTTATTTTTGTGATTCACTTTTATATTTTGTACTAAGATATGCTGACTTTCTGATTCAAATTGCAGGTCTGTTTATGTAATGTGAATTTCTGTAGATTTTTTTTTTATGTGGTGAAATTAAAACTTCCTACAGTGTGTCTTTTATATTGTAGGTACTGATTTCATCACCTTTTGATTCAAAAAGTCTCTTGTGCAGTTTTGTTTCTGGTGTAAATTACATACTCAAGAGGTCTCTCCTTAGCACCTGCAAAACCAGAGAGATTTCTTGAACACATTTATGCTGGTTAGTTGGGTTTTCTTTGCCCATGCCACTGCAGGACCCAGAAGTGAGCTGCCCTATCAGGTAAAGACTGAGAGAATAAGAACCCATGTTCTTGAATTGGGTCAAAAGGGACAGCATCTCTTGGGAACAATATTTACCAGTTAGTATAGCGGGATGTGCAATTCCAAAGCTATTCCACATGCTGTAACCAGTTAATTATAACAAGCTCACACATGGAAGAGTGTAGAAGAATACAGATATAGACTAATAGAGCAGATAAGCAAGGACAAAATTCAGTTCTTTGATGCTAATGGGGACTCAAAACTCTCACATTTTGGCCTAATTCTTAGACACAGGCACAAGTTTCTATGTGAGTGGGGCTCCTCACACCATAAACTCTTCTCAGATTTTGTTACTGGTGCAGTTTTATTTAACTCTGGTCCCAGCATACAGTTCATCCAGGGGCTGTGACACACGTGACAGAGCCTCCCACTCCTTGAAAACCTCTGTGTGGAAATGCAATGCCAACATCTTTACCCATCCCACTGTTTCTCAGCCAAGAGGGAGTGTGGCTGGGCATACTTGACAGATGTGCTCCTGGCCATGAGCTTGTTTCAGATGCTTCTGTCCTGTGTAGGTGTGTCCTGTTTGCTACCTGCTCATGTCTACCTGCATTCAGCAAAGTGTAGCTGAAGATGACACCAGTGTAATGGGTCTTGTGAAAGCCCTAGTTTTCGCATTAATCTGGTCTGAAACGGTCTCCACAAATGCCTTATCTGTCGCAACAGGAGACCTTGCTTGTTCCAGAAGTACCTAATTCTCTGAGCAAAAACATAAAAAACACATTTTCTGACAGACGGTACAAAGAGCAAGCTCTTTTCTCCATTCCTTTCGGTCCTTTTCCTTGTGAT
Organism: Certhia americana; assembly: GCA_018697195.1. Classification (NCBI taxonomy): domain Eukaryota; kingdom Metazoa; phylum Chordata; class Aves; order Passeriformes; family Certhiidae; genus Certhia; species Certhia americana. The sequence goes on along the minus strand of CM031860.1, from coordinate 40,933,177 downwards.
CTGCTGGAGGCCATTATGCGCCTTACATTTCTCTGTGGAGATGTAAGGTCAGGATGCATGTTTCAAATGCAATGCCGTGTTTTAGCTGCTAGCTCTCAACTGCTCATCAACTGGTGCTCCTGTTCCCCTCTAGCCATTCACACGGTGGAGTTACGCCCATTAGAAAACATAATTTTGATGTTTATATAAAAAAAAATCAGATTTTCAATAAAGTCTAACACCTATAAATAAAAGCATCTCATTGCACATTTATTTCCGTCAACAACAGCAGTATTAGAAACCTGTCTTCTTGTTAAAGCAAAAAAACATTGAAAAAAGATTTTTCAGCCTTTTCTGTTCAATGCTGCAGTAAAGGACTGACAAATGTGGATTATACTACAGACTGAACACCACCACATACCCTTAATTAGAAATCCATTATTACCTAAGTTGCTAGAGAATTTAAAATATTTAAAATGAAGCTATGTAAACACTTCAAGTCTACTATTAAGAAAAAGTCAGAAATATTCAAAGTAGCATCTACATTTTTGAAAACTGCTTTCTATCAGTGAGAGACGTAGCAGAATCTGCAACAGAAGCTTCACTGGTTGTACGGAAAAGTGGAAGCTATTATTTGTGGCCTTTATTGTTGAGAAAATACCACTATTTTGTGTTTTTGAACGGTTGATTTTGAAAATTAAAAAGTAGCAACACAAAAGTTCACTTCAGCAACACACTAAAAATTAGTTTTCAATATACACCTTTCACTGAAGTAGACTTTCTAGGTGTTTTTTTAGTTCTCACAGTATATCTATAAATAGTATGAATACATCAGCACACAAGTTTCTTCTGTCCAAATGACATCCTAAATGATAGTGTACACTTTTATGAAAAAAAAATGCTGTTATTAAATCTGCTACTATAAATAAAAATAGTTTCCAGTCCTTTTGTCCTAAATGATAAAAAACAGCATGAAAACAATAAAAATAAACAATAAAACCTCTTTTCTCTAGAAAAGCCTTTTAGCAATGTATGCCCATCACATGGGCAAGAGTTACACTTTCAGACTTGCATCACACAACACATGGAGCATTTAAACAGATAAGGCATATTCTCCTATAAAGCAACTAGATCTAGAGGAGAGGAAAAAGTATAGTCAACACAAATATACCTATAAATAAAATAAACAGGTTTGGTAAATTTATTCCTTACAATTAAAAAACCAGCATCCTCCTAAAAAGCTACTGGATAACCTGCAGTAACTCCAGATTTTGAATAAAATTTAACAATTACCAATTCCAACCTGATTCTTAGCTTGAATTTTGTACCATTTACACACGGCCTTTATCTGTTATTTGATCCATTATAAAATGAGTTGCTTACAGAAAAAAAAGACCATGATCAAGCCATATCTGTTAGTTTGCACTCATGCACTCCTTTCACTTTTAAGATCCATCTTCTACTCTTATCACATTTACAACTCTTTACCTACTTCTCCATTCTTCAATTGCTGACACTCAACATCTTTATTATTAAATAATTAAATGTATTGGTACCAAATAAAAGCAAAGCAATATACTTACGTTTCCCATCCATTAAGCCCATTAAAATCCTTTTAATAGAAGCCTATCAACTAAAATACAAAAACTAAGCTTAAAAACTCAAACCTTACTTTGAATAAAGCCCCAGAGCTTTTTCTCTAACTTCTGAGCACTGAACAGGGTGCCTAGAGTGTGGTGTCTCAACCACTGGGATATACTCAAGGCAGCTGGAGACAGCCCTGTGCAGCCTGCTCTAGGCTACCCTGTTTGAGCAAAGAAGCTGGACAAGATAACTCCCAGTGCTCACATCCAACCTCAACTATTCTGTCATTCCACACTGGTTTTGTTCGTAAGGTGATTGTCTCCAGCATCTAAAAAGATTGAGTTTAGTGATTCATGAATCAAAAAATAACTTACTACAATTATTCACACATTATTCAGGTGTTTATTTACCATATTTACAAGTATAAATACATTATGCTACAAATACTCTCATGTTATTTATTAGCATGGCACTTTAGATAAGGGAACTTATAATGCAAGTAAGATGCCTTAGTTTTACCAGGCACCTGTGCAGTCACTGCCAAAGTTTTACCAAAACAAATATGGCACATATTGTAAGCCATTCTCTTCCAAACATCTATAAATATTTAGTACTAAAAGCAACTGCACATTAGATTTTCAGATTTTTGGTCAAACAGATACAAGAATTTATTATTTTTATTGAAGGACAAGTAGTTCATTTGGTCACAAGTCATAACAGTCTTCCGACTTCAGTGTTTTGCAGCAACAAAAACTTTTCACTTTGAAGTAAACACATTTTTTTCCTTAAATCACTTGGGAAGCCATCACCAGCAGATACTGTTGACCTGAATTCCATCATTTCAGTTGTAAGACAACCTTCAAAAAGGAGAAAAAGAATGAGATTAAAGTTGGTTAAGACCAAACTTAAGCAAGCTATGAAAAGAAGCCTTTTGCTTTCTGTTTCAGTATAATATGCAACTATTTCTTTCTTCCACACCATTCTTCTCTCAACTCTTTTTTACGATTTCACACAACCATCACTTAAAAGAACTTTACCTTTTACTGCACTCAAACCATTCTTGTCTGTTACCAAAAGTAAAATACCAAGTCCAGGTCCAGTGAGATTCCTTCTACACAAAGCAGAGCCAAGGGACCAATTCTGATGTGAATTCCTTCTTGTGTGCCCACAGAACTAAGTACAGAGACGAACACATCCCACAGCTTCCATACAGACCCTCAAGCAGAACAAAGGGCATGTGAACACTGAAGTCTGTCCCAGAAGAATCCTTGCTCACATACTATTTTTATTTAGTTCTTCAGGGAAGAAAATTCATACAGAAGGAAGCTGTCAAAGCTCTTAAGGGCTATAGTTTCACGTGAATGCCATTTTCTTCAAATCCTCATTTTCCTTACCCTTTTCTATTAAGAAATCTGAGATCCTTCAAGCCTTATAGTTTCACTTGAAATTCTCTTCTTGGGTTACTATACTGTAATCTTTGTAACTTTCTTCTTGATTTACTATGCCATGAAAATTAAAGGACTTAATATGAACCGAGTAACTCTCCAACACACTGACATTTTGTAAAGCTGAGGGAAACATGGGAGTTCTCAGCAATCTTTCAGCATAGGATGGGGTAATCATATTAAATTAAAGAAAGTAGATATGGTCTAGATATTAGGAAGAAATTTTTTTTAATGAGTGTGGTGAAACATTGGACACAGATGCCCCACTGCTGAAAACACTCAAGGCCAGGCTGGACAGGGCTCTGACCAACCTGATCTAGCCAGTAATGTTCCAGCTCATTGCAGGGAGCTTAGACTACACAAACTTTACACATCCTTTTCAACCCAAACTATTCCACGATTCTATGAATTCTTCTTAAAATAAATCAGTACATAACAAGTCAAGAACAAAAGATTAAATCAGTAAAAGTTACCTTATTAGCAGCTTCCAGTGCATTTATTAGGCTCTGCAATTCTTCCTTATTCATCTCTATAGAAATTGGCTTAATTTCACCATTTTCTCTCACATCCAAATCAAGATTGAGGAGTGGCATTTGCAGCATGGAGATCTTATCACTGGAGAGAGCAAGCTAAGCAGATTGACAATAAAGTGGTTTTTAGAAAAATAATAGTTCAGACATTTGCATCATAAAATAGAAAGTCAAAAAATTCTCTAGGGAAAAAAATTAAAAGAAGCCACAAACAAAAAATAAGAATTCACATAAGTCTGTATTTTTATCAGAAGTAAATGCAATTAGCAAGAGATCAAGCCCAGTAACAGTTCATCTAAAGTACATTATGATGCCATATCTGCTCTTGCACAAGCATGTCTGTTTTGGGCATTGCTCTTTGACTGCCAAAGCTGTTTGCTGCAGAAATTATTGAGCACTCCTGTAAACGTGGAAAACTATTTAACAGCTCTGCAAATCTGTTTAACAGCTCTTACAGTCTAACCAAAAATATAAAAGGTATAACTAATATTTTTTAAGTCTTTGATCAAGGCTAATTTAAAAAAAAAATCTTCATAACCTTTAATCACCATCCTAATTTAGGCAACACCATTATCAATGGTTTAATATCAAAATAGGAACTCTAATGATAAATGATTTCAAACTAATTATTTAATGTCCATTGCAAAAATATAAACATTTGAAGAAAGTCAAGAAAATTTATCCTGAATCAGTCAACTAATCTTAAAATTAAGCACATATTTCTTCCTTTAAGAAAAAATACTGTCTATTCAGTCTTCAAAATCATAATAGCATATAAAACTTTCAGGTGTTCCTGAACAGCACCAAGTCTCCCTGAGTAGCTTTAAAAAAAAAGGAGGGGAAAAACAAAATAGAACGAATTTTGAAAATTTAATTTGCACTTTACACAGATTTCTGGCATGTCTTCGATGTGTTTTTGCATCAGTCATTACTGTGCTTTTGCAATACCTATAAAAATTGAACCATTCTCTAGAGGGAGCAGGCTTAACAGGACTGTATCAAGTTACTTCTCTGCTGCAGAACATTTCTTTTAAACAACTTTAAGGCAACACTCTCACCTTTAACTGCCAGTCAAAATCCTGCAGCTGGGCAGAAGAGATTGCATGTACACTTTCTACTAGGGCATTCCTGATTTCTTCCTTTCTACCTTTCAGACATTTTGTGATTGCTTCTTGGTAGTCTGAATTTAACTCAATGATCTGCTGAGCAGCCTACAAAAATAAAGATAAAACCCATGATTATTTGCACTATAAACCACAGAAGTAACATGCACCACTTGCAATAACTAAAATATCTAAGCTGATAGCTGCCTTTTGTGGCTGCTCTCTGTCTTTGATAGAGTCAGTGTTTACCACAGCAACACAAAATGAAAAAAAAAAATCATTTCAATTAACAGGCACCAGAGAATAGAAGCTTTATCAGCCTGCTAACATGCCACCCTAAAATCAAAAGAACAATAACACACCCCCAAACAACTCAGGCTTAGGTCTGCCAGTTTCTCAGCATCAGGGCAGAGGCAAAATACATCAGCTCAGCTGAAACAGAAATACTGATGTAGGAAGGTCCCTATAGGGAGGCTACACAGGTGTCTTTCTTTGACCCAGCTGCTAGCAGGTGGTCAAAATACAAGTAATATGCAAAAGATGATAATTAGTATTTCTAATAATAGACCAAGAGTTTGCAAACTTCATACCTACAGGCATGTCCTGAATTACAGTTCCTTTCCTACGTGGTCCTCCAGTCACATGGATTCAAATCAGTTAGATTTTTTACAAAATTTATTTACATACAGTCAGTATTTTACACCACTTCAATGCAGTACTAACGAATAAAGAAAACCCAACAAGAAAGTGAACTGGTTTTATTGCTAATGAGCAGTATTATATAAACATATTTAATCTGGTGGTACTCAAAATATCAATTTAAGTGATTAAACTAATATTTTAACAAGTATCCTGTGATATTAGAAAAATATTTAAAAATCAGCATCTATTTCACGTTTTGCTGTAGGAATCTTGCCAGCGTATCTGTAAATGCTGCTTACCTTCTACCTATTTAGGCTGAATCCACTACCGTCCAAATCCTACACTATAAAAGTATTTTAGGATTAAATAAACTACAAAACTAATCACTCCAGTCACAATCTCCCGAAGTCAAGGCTAATCAGTGCTGAGCCCTTACCTCTTCATCAGACATATTTCTGCCAACTGCAGTTTTGAAATATGCCATAGTTTCTTCCAAAACCTCAATCCACTCCGACAAGCTCCAAACATTGCCATAATCCTGGTATCGAGGATACGCACGGCCACAGATGCCATCAACTACCTTATGAAGGAACTGAAACGATGTGATACATAATTTATAATTTTCTCACCGTTATTCTACACCTGACTGATTGACTGATCAAGCAATTCAGTTATCAACCCTCCCTCCACTGGGAACTGCCTCAATGCTGCCAGACTGCAAAAAAAAAAAAAAGCCCCGAACCCCTTAAAGCTCCCTTCTCCCCTTAAAGGCAGCTGACGAGGTCTGGCCACAGAAATCTCAAGGTGATTCAGATTCACACTGCACAGCTGGGTGCACAACCACGGTGCTGCTGAGAGGCGGCGGCAGAAGGCGCCTCAGTCACGCGTGTCCCGGGACTGCCAGGCTGCAGAGCACGACCCGAAGTGCTCATCCCCAACCCGCGGGCCTCTCCAGTCTCACACGGCACAGCGGCACTGCGGCCTGGCGGGGCAGGCGGCTCCGGGGGGCGGGGGGGCCGCCCTCCCTGGCAGGTGCCGGAGGGGAACACCGCCCGCCTGTCCCGCCCGGGGCGGCGGAGAGCGGGGCGGCGGAGAGCCCACCTCTAGCGCCCGTCCCGGAGGGAGCTTCTCCAGCAGCCGCGACATCGCCCGGCCCGGCCTGCCCGCCATGTTACCGCCCCGCCCGCCATGGGACCGCCCCGCCGGCGCTGCGCATGCGCACGCGCGAACACCCGCCCCCCTCTGTCACGGGTTCGAGTCCCGGCGTCGCCATCGCTCGGGGCGCTGGTGGCAGCGAGTGCGCTGTGCGACCTTCGGACAGACGGCGAGTGAAGCCCGAATCCCCCCCTCCGGGTTTTCAAGCCTTTATATACAATAACACTTAGGTTATTTTTGCATTCTGCCTGCCCTGCAGCTTTGCTTTCTGACTCCTTGCAGGTTAAAATTGCGTTTGGTGGCAAGAGAGGAAGGTCAAGGCTTTAAAAGAGCACTACATCTTCTGTGATACTAAATCAAATTGAGGAAGTTAGGAGAATCGCTGACTGCAGAAGCCAGTGCTGCTTGTACAGTGTTTACCGTGAAGAGTTCGGGTTTTTAATGCTTTATCAAAGTGTGAATTCAATCCTAACCAGACGGTGGAGGAGGTTTATGCAACAGGTTTTTACATTAGCAGTGACCTTTCCATGTGTTGCTTGAATGTGAATGCAAAGAAGTAAAATTGCCCTGTTCGCTTTTACAATAAAACCTGTAAGAATTCAAGTCATAGCAGGTCACAAAACAGAGACTTTTAAACCTGTAGGCAGACTTTATGTCACTGAAATCACAAGGCTTATTTATATAGTCAAGCAGTTATAAAGCAGCTTATAAAGTCAAGCAGTTACGCATATGTAGGTATAACACCGGGCCGTAAGAATTCCAAAGCAGCTACAAGTCCGAGCTGATGGATGGAAGGTCTTTGTAAAAAACCCAAGCTGGTTAAGTCAGTCTGAGCACACCTTCACAGATAGTCATGTGGCCTCGTAGGAATGATGTGTTGCACGGAAGTTTTGGAGAAGAAACACGGGGAAGAACCAACTTTAGGTTTTGCTGACTGAAAACTTTCTATTTCCCCCATTTTCCTCAGGGTTTGCTACTGCTAGTAGATTAGACTTTTAAGAAAGGTTTCTTGAAAATTTATTCAGTTTTGTTATGGAAAAATTACTGAAAGCTGCTGTTTAAAAGAGGAGTAGATGACATTTCAAATTAAAAAAAAAAAAATCAATATTAGTTTCCTTTATTCCCCTAGAACTTTCTTTGTTAGATAACTGAAGTTTACCCACTTTGACTGTTTGTGCTGTGTGGCGTACTACAAAATAGGAGCACCAGGGGGAGCGTCTGCTCCAAACTATTTAAACCCAGCGACAACAGGAGAAATACGAGGGTGATCCAGACTTACAATGAAAGAATTTACAAAATAAAGAGAAAGGTAGTGAGCGTCCCACTCAGTGGAAAGGGATTCAAACAAGTGAAAAATGGAAGAAAGCAAAGATGTCACGCATGAGGACAGGTACAGAGAGAAGAGGATAGGAAACTGCCATCCCATGTGACACTATCCCAGTGAACGCTTTCAAAGCAGCTATTTTTTTGCCGGTCTGAAGAATAAAGAGTTTATCTTTTAAGTTTTCACGTATATGCAGTTTAAAAGTAATATTTTTTTTGATTCAGCCTATTGGCCCATGAGGAGCAAAATCAGACTTCTCAAGGAAACCTCAGCTGATTTAACTAAATCCATGTTTCAGAGCTCACGCTCAACTGCAGTGAAGTAGGGGATATAAAACTGTTGGCAGTTTGGACTTTGTTTGGAACTGCAGTAGTTGGATCTGCCATCAAGTCTTAACCTTTAAGAATACCTGGTTTTCATGCAGTAATAACCCACCCCACTCCTTGAAGTTAAACTCCCAAATAACCACAAAATCAGAGAGGAAAACTTACAGAACAGTAAGTACATGGGCAAGGCTTTCAGAGCAGCAAGAAAAGAAGCAATTTTATAAGAGAGAAGTGTAGAGTGAACTTTACATGACTTTATCCACATTGCTGATGACTTGTAGAGGAGTTTATTTGCTTATAAAGATAACTCACAAACTAAACTCCAGTAATTAAACCCATTTTAAGATCAATCCTTTTGTTGCCCCTTGGTTTTGGAAGAATGGCAATAATTAAAACACTGGGAAATAATAACCAGGGGTTATTAATATTATAGTAACATACATTTTATCATAACAATATAGTAATAATTATATATTATTATATATCATAAATAATAATTCGTTACATATAATGTGTATATAATATAGTAGCATAGTGTTTTACATTGCTCTAAGTATATCCAGTTGGAGAGAATATCCAAGCACCAGTATAAGTGTCCCACAAGGAACTATTAAACAGGTATTTCAATAGAAATAAATAGGTAACTGTGTATTTTACTAGCACAAAGGGGACAGTAAATGCATTTTTTAAATGCAGTGGAAACACTGAGACTGCAGTTGAGATTATGCTGAGCTAAATGTGGGTTGTTGTGGAGAAGGGATGTCCCACTGGTCCCCTAGTTCCTGTTGCCAGCTCTGCTTCCTCTCCGTGACACTCATGCCAGCACTAGGGCACCTGGGGCTGCAGGATGAAACTGCAGCTCATGTAGATGAAAACTAATTTTTTTTTTTTTTTCATTGGTTAGATTTCCACCATGAACAGAGCACCACTTGTGACAGAAGTGACCTTTACAGTTGGGACTGGGGTAAGATAAAACTACCCTTTCTGGTAGCCCCATACTTAGATGATATTGGTTGACACATGAATATCAATCAGTGAACCACTTTAATTATTAAACCAGGAATCTTAAAAGTTTTTGTAGAAGCTTACATGTAATCATGGTCATAGTGATACGCTGCAACTGAAGGAGACTGAAAATAACATATCTTTATTTAATTTTTACACTCCAATGAGCCAGTGATGTTCATAGCGAGGCTGAATGAACATGACACTGATGTGCATAACATACTTTATCACCTGTTTCCTCTTCATAATCTATAATCATAATTCTTTCCGAATGACAAATCTGTTTCTCAGATAATTTTACTTGTAAATTTTGAGCATACAAAACCATGAGAAGTTTTAGCTCTTTCCCTCTGTCCCTATTCAGTAAATATAATACTCATGTATTCACTCTCTGGAGACATGAGGAGTAGTGTCTCATGCATACTGTGGATACAGTCTGTGTCCACAGCTTTACATTTGTCTCTATCATGTCTCCTTTTTCCAGTAAGAGATGTAACAAGAGGAGCATTCTTAAATGTTCTTGAATTCACTTCTCACTGATACTTCAAAATCATCTTGTTGGTTACTGTAGCAGTTCTGTCCTTCCCACAGGCTGCACTGAAGAACTAGCAATAGCTCTGAGGGACATTCCTGTGGCTCAACACCACCTTAGAGTCACACAGTTTATACACTGAAATCTGTACTGCCTTTCACAGACAAAAGTATACTGAAGAGATCACTCAAAAGAGCTCTGAAGATCACTATCAGATTACTTCCTTCAGAGAGGAAGTGCTATTGTTAGAAACACTCCAAGCATACTTGGAAGTACTAGGTAGAAAAAATATTGTACATATTACTTGAAATTGGTTAATATCATAGGTTTGTAAAATATCTGTACTATGTACATATCAACACCCACCTGGCTGAGGTAACAGAAGAGCCAGGGACTGGTATCACACCCAGTATTCTGCATGACCGAGGCAGAGGAATAGCCTAGACCAGAAAAGTGACATCCTGTGTACTCCAAGGAGCCTGTAGTTGGCTTGAGCCATATACCCACTAAAACAACAGTCCAGAAGACAAAGTGGAGTCAGTAGCTGGGACTCTGCTCATGAGTAGCGCTGGTCCCCATCTTTTGTAAGCAGCTGGGCACTACCTACTCTGCCTCTCTTCTCCTGTCCCCACTTCTTTGCATAAGCTTCTTTAATTGGAGGAGTCTTCATCTTCCATCCTACAAGAACATTATGAATATTCTCCTAATTCTCCTTTCTACAATTCAGACCCTTTATTTCTTATCCATGCTCAGGGAACATGTAGAAAGTTTATTTTTATCTTCTCTATTGATACTATCTTATAAGGAAAAATCTATTGTCACCATTTCTATCCTTCTATGTCCCTTTCTTCACGCTTAAAAATTCTAAGTGAACTGAACACTAGGAACACATCAGGACTGGAATTTTACTCACAATGTTCAGGTCTAATGATTGTAATGTCTGGAATTCAAAATGACAACACCAGAAAATTAGCAATCTTTGAGAGCAGATGTAGTAAAATGAAGCCAAAATATTCCTGTGTTTCTCCAAGCCTAACCTTAAATTTTCAGTGTTAATAATGAACGGTAAGAATGTGTTGGCACTTTTCAAAAATCTTTGGACATCATAAAACAGAAAAGAAAATGCCCAGTAGGTAGATTGTGGTGACTGACTCTTAACCCTAGTAGTAAACAACCATTAGTAATGCTGGAATATGCTGCATAGCAAGTTGTACCAACACGTCATAATAGCAGTGGGGAGAAAGTACTCCTAAAATAATAAACACACCACTACAAACATGTCATCTACACAAGGACTACATAGCCTATATTTATTATATAACTCTTGATCTGAGAGCTGCTGTTACAGCTACTATGGATTTTATTTTTATCGCCTGATATTTTGAAATGAAATGAAAACAGCATTTGGTGAAAGTTACACTGGCAATACTCTTGTTTGTGCTGACAGAGGTAGTTTCAACCAAGGGCATATAAAGTCAAGGTAATTGTGACAGACTAAGAAAAAGCAGGTTTTTTATACAGATATAGCCATAGTAAGGCACAGCAGTGCTTTTTGACTAAATCTCTTCCAGGGTAGATACAGCTAACTGCCTCCCAGGAATTCCTCACAAAATGGCCTTGTGATTTATAAATCTTTCTCAGTCTTGTCAGCCTGTGTCCAGCTTGGCAGCACATTGTATTAGCTAGATTTTCTGGACTGCTTTGTGGTCTGCAAGTAATACACCTTGGAGCAGCTTTTCACATCCCTACTTCTTATTACTCTTGTCTTTTCCATGGGAAATAACAATTTAATAGGCTTCTCCAAAAGATATCAAAACAAATACTATGAAAGTGACAACTTCTCTCAAAGCTAACTGACTATTCAAATATTAATTTGAAAACTAGATTTTTGGAAGCAGTTGTCAGTGTCCTGGACAGCTTCTGCATATTTACCAGCTTTTCAAACTTTGCTAAATCTCGCTGTAGTTGTATGACACATGACCCATGACTTCCATGACTCCTGAGACAAACTGTGCTTTGAATCATATTACTGTAATTCCCCTTTTTCCTTTTTATCTCTCTCTCTCTCTCTTTTTTTTTTTTTTTTTTTTTTAATCTTGGGAGTGTCTCAAATTAGCAAAGACACAAAAAGAAGAAAGGCACTTTCTTGCATTGGAAATTTTCTCTTGGCTTAGTTGCTGATGACTAAGACACTGTACAAATACAAACATCTCAGCTTGCCTATGTGTAATTTCTCAGTTAAAAAAAAAAAAAAACAAATTCTCATTTTGGAAAAAATGCTACCAGCCATCTGAAAAAGTCTGGAAGCCCTCTAATGCATGCACATTTGTAGGAGTGTACATAGAAAAATGCTATATAGAAATAGGGTTTGCTATTGTAATAGTGAATGGTAAAAATTGCTATAGGAATAATGAATAAAATAATGAATTTTATTATGTAGGTGACAATGGTATTTTGATTACTATTTTGCTCACACCAAGTTTTCAATGGGCTAATGGTATTACATCAGGAGAGTTATTTTTATTTTTCATTAAAGTAGCTGACCTTTGTTTTTATTTAGAGTCACTCGGGAACAAATTCTAGAGAAGATCTCTCTAGAAAATTTGTTTGAATTGTAAAAACATGACCTGCTTGTTCTTCCAGGTGACACAATAAAGAATGTAATTAGAAACTTTCACAATTTGGAGAATATTTCTAGAGAAATACTGAGCAACTTAAACCAGAAAATTTACAATGATGTGTAATTTTCCTAGTTTTCTTTAAATAGTTCTTCTACTTACAGGGGAAAAATAAGGAGCAAATATAAATTTTTCACTTGAAAATGTGAATTTATATTAAATTCCTTGTGTTATTTACAATGCAATATATGACAAAGTTCTAGCAAGGAGCAGTTTGTTTAATATTGTTGCATAGTGCAGGTTACAAGTAAACCCTAAGCTTTCTTCTAAATTTGAACTTTCCCTACAATACCTGTGAAAGTATAAATCTCTCATGTCTTTACCATGTGTCTTTTCATTAATTCATCTTGGATCCGTGATGCATTGGGCTCACCCAGTGAATCAGAAACATCCATGTGGTAACATTTCCTCCAAATTAGCTTTAGCTGTACCTGTGCTTTGTCTCAGTCTTGGTCTATCTTTGTTTATACTTTATCTTGGTTTACACTGACTCTAGAAGGTGATCAGATATAATGTCTGTTGGGGAAAAGTTTCACCTTCAAAAATGTTTAAATATTCATGAACCATAAAAATTAGATTTTTTCAGTGTGGTGTCATTTGAACACTTAATCTGGTACTAGGTTTCCTAACCTTAAATTAACCATTTTATGGGAAACCAGCCTTGGATTTTCCCTTGTGAAAAATACCTGAGAGAATCAAAAAGTCTAAGTGGTATCTTCATATCCATCTGCTGGATTATTTTTATTTGTTCAAGAAATGGATATAGTAATTGTGACATAAGTAGCTAAGTTAGAGTATTGACAAAATTTGCTTTGCAGGCTGGAGTCGCTGTCCAGCAGAAATTGTGTTATAAAAACTATAGAAAAAATTAATAGGAAAAACAAACACTTGAAAAATATTGTAACCCAGACAATAACTTTATACAAGCAAAGATAGAGAAAAAAGCAACAGTTACTAAGTATTTCATTTGATATCACTGACTCGGGTCCTTTTGACAGTGGTTTTATCAAACGACTGATAAAGTAGTTTGATAAAAGAAAGCATAGAATTATGGTTATTTTTGGACCAGAAAAAAACAGCAAGTTAACTTGCTTCTATATACAATGAAAAGGAAGGCATATAAATACATATCCTAAGTGCGTATCAAAAGTGTTTTGACACACAATGAAACTGTAACAGTGTAAACCAGCTAATGACAAGTTTACAGCTGTAGATAAGGCTGAAGATTAGCCATGGGAAATTGCCACATCAAAGTAAACAGAAAAAGAAGGAATAAAGCAATTTCCCAAGTACATCTGCCTATGTGCAATTCCACTTAGCTAGAACTACTTTCCAATCATACACACTTTTCCATCAGTCCACAAGTATCAACATTAGATGGTGCTCCTTTTTCTAGGGTTAGTTTTGTGTCTTCTTATTCAATGGGCCTGTGTTAATTCATGGGGAGGGAATATGGATTGTTAGAGGCTGGAGTCTCCCCATAGATTACCAACTCAGCTTCTCTATTGGATAAAGTAAAAACATCAGGATAAGAGGTAAATTCCTGATGCAGTAAGCTGACAATATCTCATTTTAAATTATTTTCTGCTTGTCTTATTAATTCAGAGCCTCTTAAAAGTGAAAGACTTTCAGTTTCCTTGTTAAATTCCAGCTGATAATTACTTTCTGTGGAATGGATAACAGAATGAAAATCTCTAGAACAAAAAGTTTCATCATCTTAGTGGCTTTCAGAATGGAAGTTCCTAATACACATAATGCCAAAACACAGTGAGTGACAATCAGTAAGTCCTATGCCAATAATAATAACTACTACTGGCTGCTAATAAATGCCCTCCAGAGCTGGCATCTAATTCCAGCTTCCTGATTCCTTCCATTCTGCAATTGCCTAAACTTGATGGTATAAATCACAGGCAAAGCACGAGGATTACATGAGTGAATATTAGTCAGTTATTCCCTTAAAACTTGTCTACACAAGCTATGTCACATTGAGTTTAGAAGCTACAAGATAATTCTTAATCCTCACAGCAACCATACTCTGGGGTAATTTTTTTTTAAATACAGTAATATGAGCAAAAATATCTAACTAGTTTTAGAAAAATTTGGTCAGTTTATGAAACAGATTGTATGGCATGCTTGCAATTACAAGGATTTAATGACCCTGAAAATGCCTTTCAGGAAAGTTCTCACGATAATATTTACATACAACTCTACCATTCTCAAGATTTCAAAATGTACATAATTTACATAGAATATATCTTGCATGATGAAACATTAAAACAAATACTCAATCTTTCAAAATGAGCACGTAGGCTCAGATTCACTAACAAACATTTTCATGTTGTGGTGTTTATTCTCCCTTGTTTCAATTTTTTATTTGTAACCTGAAAGTAGCAAAACCTTCTTGTCTCACAAGGAGCAGTGAGGGAAAATTCATGAGTATTTATAAAATGCTCACTCCAGTGACAAAAACAATCTCCTCACAAGAAATCAATAAACCAGTACAGATCTAAACAGTGTGTGGTAAATAAAGGCTATGGCCACACACAAACTAGAGCAGATAAACAGCTGTTTGTTCACAGTGAATCTGTCTTCTAGGGTCCTGCCAGGAAATACATCTCAGGATCTTGTAAGAAAATCACCTTAGCAATAAGCACAACAGATGGCTTTAATTTGCACTGGCAGCATTGTTTAGGACTCTAAACACATATTCACCAGCCAATGATCAGGTAAAAAATAATTCAATGTAATTTAAAAGTCAAGAGGAGTTTTGTGAAATCTCTGTTCCAGTTAAATTATTTGGGTTTACTGCAGAGCTAAGGAAGTAAAACATCATGAAATTACTGGGTAATAATCAATTCCCTTTCTTGCTATGAGTTATTGTTAATATGCCACCACATCTTCAAATGTATTTGAACTAGAGTAGGTATCATAATATGCCACTATTTACCTGTAAATACACACTGGATCTCTCAAGTACATCCCACTGACCTCATATGAATGCACTAAGCTGATGTGGGAGCATCCACACTTGAAGTAATGATAGCCATCTGTATCTACAACCCCAAATCCCCACTGGCACTGCTATTTATGTGGAGTGAGCACTGGAATCATCACTGGGTATGATTTTCCTCTGGGGAAGAGATTCTCCCAGAGAAGAATCATACCCAGGTTTTCGCATTCCATTAGCCTGAGGTGCTCTGGGAAATGTTTGATAGTATGCTGTGGCAAATTTCCCTCTTCCTTTCAGGTCTGCATTGGAAAGTTTTCAGTCTGCCAACATGTTTAGTTGCCAGTTCACGAGTTTCTCTCTTTCCTATGTCCCAAACAGCACCAGTACGAGCACAGCAAAATGAGTTGTTCATGCTTGTACTTGCAGAGTTATTGCAGCCATGAACAGATAGAGGGTTTGAAATACACAAAGAGCTCTGTGACTGTTTTGGAGTCAGCAGCAGCTCTTGTGTTATTGGACTTAAGTCCATATAAGTCAGGGAAATTCTTGAAACTTCAGAAAAGTGTGGAGGGGTGCAGAGCACACATGGTCAGTTAGAGGGTTGGACCACAATAATGATTATTGTATTTAGTTATGAAAAGTATTCACAAAGATAGGGAAGAATAATCCAAGTTCATTATCAGAAATATTACAGAAGAAAAATGTACTTATAATATCAAAATTATTTTACTACTTACAAAGCAATGCTTACAGGGTATTCACATCTTATCAATGAACATAGAGTTGAGAAACCTCTTATTTAAAAACATACTTGTCTTCATATCATCACCAAAAGATAACAGAATTTCCATTATTCCTGTGTTCATTAGTGATGGTTCCCTGCAGAGAGTACTGGTTTAGGGCAATTAATGGCACTAAGATCAGAGTGGAATTTATTTCACTTAGCTCTTCTGTGTGACTCCAAAGCTGGTCTGAAGCCAGGGTTTTAGACTGCATTTTTACAGTTAGTGTGTGGGCATTTACTGTTTAAAGGAGCAAAAGGTAGGACTGACAGGAGATGATCACATTCTTTTGTTAATTGCCACTGCCCTGGATGACCTAAATTTTGAAGTTTTCCTTTTTCATGTGGCGGTTCAGGAGATGATATAAAAGACATCTGCAGATCTCTCTGAGGAAACATAAAAGGATATATCTGTGTGGAGGATGTTCAGTGTTATTACCTCCACACAGAAAAACGATCTGTGAGATTTCTCAATCAAGCATTACCTGTGGTGACTGTGATCTTTGTAGTTACTCTTCCATGGGATACCTGGGAGAAGACAGTTTAATTACACTTCAGATGTGCTGGATGGTTGCTTTGCACGCTTGGGATCAAGACCATTCATACTACTGGACAATTGTACAGAAGGATAAAAGTGAAAGCATGTATGTAATGGCCAAGTCAGGAGTCAGCAATGCCTCCCACTCACCTGATCAGCCTTACCTCTCCAAACAGCTCACAGGCTATGCTTCAACACATCTAATTAAAGTGCACAGAGTGCTGCACTAAGGCAGCTGTGCTCTTTCTGGCAGCCAGGGTAGCTCATTTACCTGATTTGGTCAGGTGTTTTTGGGTGCACTGATTTGGAGGCCTAATTGAGGCAATTGTTACTGCTGCACAAACAAGGGAAAGAAAATAATGCCTTTCACAGTTGTAAGCTTACAGAATGGATTGTCATGCATGAAAAAACGTGAATGGGAAATATAAAACTATGGACACGAATAATTTACAGCTGCAGTGAGATTACAGTAGCTGTGGTTGGTAATAAACTGTATAATATTCTCTTCTTTGTCAAACATCTCTGCCAACTTGAATGTTCCAGTGTTAACTAATTAAATCAATTTAAAGTAACTGGGTTTTGGCAAAGCCTGCTACCACCTTGTGTCTTGCAGCAGCTTGCTCTGCCCTCCCCAGAATTGATTCTGCTTTGCTACAGCACCTGGGCCAGCAGAAGTGATAGATCCTGCAAAAAACAGAACTGCACATCTTTTTCTGCCAAGAAGAAGAACCTATGTAATTTCAAGGAAGTAGCTACAGACTTCCTTCATGTCAAATTTTTATTCCATCAGACATGCCAATATGTTTTGAAATTTCTACTAGCCACAGGGGCACTCCAAAGAACAGGCAGCTGTTCACTGAACATAACCAAAATGTTTTCAGTTTGTGGTCAGGAGTGCAGGGCATGCTAGAATGCAGGAAACGGTGGAAAACAGCACCTTGTACATACATGGGAAGGAGAGCACAACCAAGTACTACTGCTTACCACAGCCCTCCCAGCTCTCTGTAAAGAATTCATTGTTGACACTGGGCAAGTACTGGTAACCCCAGTCTATTTCAATAGGGACCAAAGGATCTGCAAATAACATTTCCTGGTAGATTTTTTCTTCTTCTTTCTTTTTGAGCAGAAGAGGGTCTTGAATCAGGAATCCTCTCACTTTCATGGTAAAAGGCCATGTGATTTCATTGTAATAGGCAGCCTTCAAGAGTGCCCTGGAAGGCAGTAACATCAAAAAGGACAATTTGAGACTTCACAAGCGCTATTGATGAAAAAATTCACGGAGGTTCCCGATGGCAGTGATTTGTTTAAGGTAATTTGGACAGTTTCTCAATAGCCACAGGCTTACTTCCTAGAAAACAAGAGGAAGTGTTTGCTAACCTTGATTAGCCCAGTGGCTAGAAAACCTGATGTTTAGACAGGCCAAGCAGCCTTCAGTGTTGTAAATGACTGTAAAAGGTTAGGAACGTCAGTTTCCCTTATAAACTGTCAAGGGTGTCAGGTTCTGTGGCAGTCATACTCCTACCCCAAACTCCATCTCCCGAGGCTTTAAGATAAAGAAAACCCAAACCTTTAGACAATAACTAACTAAGCGTCATGGCCTCTACGGCAGCGAGCAAAGCTCTCTCAGCCAGGGCCGTGAGGAGGAGCCGCTTTTGGAAGGGCCCCCGGCCGCAGCTCGGCCCGGCGGGTCCCGCCTCAGTCACTCCTGGGGGAGAAGGATCAGAGAGGGAAAAGAGCAAAGGAACGAGCAGCCAAAGGCCGGCGTGGGCAGGTGAGGGCGGAGGCGGCCGGGGGGCCGGGCAGCAGCAGCGGCGGGACGGGGCGGGGCGGGTGAGCGGCCATTCCCCGGGGATGTGCGTGGCTCCATCGGTAAGTCCGGAGCAGGTTCTGGGGGACAGCCTGCACACGGAGTCGGGTGCGTGGATGGAGGCGCGGGAGGACAACGGTGCCGGGGTCCGAGACCGAGACGAGGCGGGGGAGACGCGGAAGCGGCGGCGGGGGAGGTCCCCTCAGCCCGCCCGCCGGTGCCGGGGTGCCGGGGTGCCGGGGTGCCGGGGTGCCGGTGCCGGGGTGCCGGTGTCGGTGTCGGTGCCGGGGTGCCGGTGCCGTGGTGTCGGTGTCGGTGCCGGGCCCGGGAAGCGCCGCTGGCACCGGAACGGCCCGTGCCAAACTCGGCGGTGGAAATGGACGATTTGTGGGTCTACGTTTCTAAATGTCCTCTGGGCCCCGACCGACCTCCACACCCCCCACCCCCGCCACTGCGTGTGTTAATCTCCTCGACTTTGACTCCAGAAACAACAGTCTTTGTTTTCGTAGTTCACGGTGACTGAGGTGTCAGCTTTTTGCTACTTTACAGAATCATGGCAAGGAGTAGACTTGAGTCCGTATAAGTCGCAGGGAAATTCCTGAAACTTCAGGAAAGTATGGAGGGGTGCGGAGTGCGGAGTTCACTCAGGATTGATCACAGCAGTAGTTACTGGACTTAATTATGAAGAGTACTCACAAAGATGGGAAAGAGTAATCCAAGTTCTTGTCAGAAAGACAGCTACTGAAGAAAAATGCACTTCTAATATCAAAATTACTATTATTTTATTATTTACAAAGCAATACTTACAGGGTATTCATGTCTTATTTACTCATGTAGTGTTTGAGAAACCTCTTGTTTAACAGCATTCTTGTCTTCGTATCATCACCAAAAGATAACAGGTTTGGGTTTTTTTTGGTTTTTTTTTTTTTTTTTTCATTACTGGTGGTTTCCAGCAGAGAGGGCGCGAGGTTGTTTACCTAAGATTGGAGTGGAATTGAATTCACTTAGCTCTTCTGTGTGATTCTAAAGCTGGTCTGAAGACAGAGGTTTTAGACTGAATTTTTAGTTAGTGTGTGGTCACTTACTGTTTTCAGGAGCAAAAGGTAGGACTGAGAGGTGATGATCACATTCTTTTGTTAATTGCCACTGCCCTGGATGATCTGAATTTCAGAGGCAATAACCAGAGCTGATATGTGTTTTTAATGAAAACTAGACTGAAATTGGGACCAAGGGCTCTACATGAGTTCTCAAAGATACTCTCTAATCAGTCATTCCTGTCCCACTTTGCTTGTGCCAACATGAGTACTTTCACAGCTATAATGATGGATTGGGAAATCTAGTGATGTTATTGTCTTTGAGCTAGTAAAAGGTCTTGCATATCAGTGAGAACGAGGTTCACTAAGTACCCGACTCATTATGAGGAATTCTTGCTGACTAAGCCAGGAGTGGAAGGTAGAAGTGAGAACAATTCTGTTCAGTGTTAACTTTTAACTCAATTCAGCTACTCACAGCAGTCATTCTCCAGTGTCTTACACAGTTTTGGAGTTACTAGGGTCAGAATTTCAGCATTCTGAACTCCTTGCTTATTTTGGTTTTAGGCTTCTATATATTTTGGCTTCATTTTTATTAATAAAACCTTTAAAGATACACATTTGTAGTTGAGACCTCAATTGCTGTAGATTACTTCTCACTTTCAGGTTTGAAATAACATCTCAAGAGTCATGTTTTATAGTCCTACAGGAAGTCTCTAGTGGTTAAAGTAGATTCACAGGTTATTCCTGTCAATGTATCTCCAAGCAGTAGGGAGATTTTATTGCTCTGTGGCAAATCTGATTGTCTTCCTGAGGTTGTACAAGAATTGGTTTTGTCAAAAATTCACTAACCCTAGAGCATTAGACCTGAAAAACTCAGTGTATGCCCTGGGAATTTGTGGAACTTTTGAGTAGCTGATAATATAGGTGTCTTAGAAAACCAGAAGAATAGAAATAACTTGTCAGAGACATAATCTAGGATTTTAGGAACTCAAGTTCAGTTTCTTGCTGTAATAGATACTTTCAGTATAAATTTCAGTGAGTATGCTAGACCTTATCTGCACAATAGTTTTGGCCCTTTAAAAACAAGCAATACTGCCTATATAGATCCATTTCTCTTAAAAGTACTTATGGTAGCACAGGGAGTGTACATGGCTACAAAAAAAAAAAAAATTGCATTCTTCTGTGTTATACGAACAGCAGTATAATTTTTTAACGTGGCCCACACCTTAGTCTTGCTGTGAAATTCATGTAAATTTCACACATAGCAGAGCATCTGTAGTGACTAAATGCCTGACCATAAGCTAAAGATACACCTGTGTGGAAAGACAGTCATAAAGGAGTGAGACTTAAGCTGTGTGGTTTTGGTTTACAGTTTTGAGACCAATGTGGCACAAGAGAACAGGGCCAGAACTTAAAGCAGAACTTTTCTGGTGGAGAAAAGGATGTAAAATAGTTTCACAGATGATCACTCTGCAGCAGTCTTCAGTTTTATTTTGAAGCTATTTCATCTGAAATTTAAAACTAAAATTTGCTAGTGTATGGTTTTGTTGTGTCTGTAGGTACAAGTTCTGATTGGCATCCTAAATAACTTTACCCAAGATGAAGGAGATTTTCTGCTTTTATATACTGCTCCCACACTGTAGTATCTTGACCAGCATTACTATGTGGCTTACTTTTAAATTATCTTGCATCCGTCCTTGTGTCTGGGCCTTGGCATTTCTTGGGTTTTAATGCATCCTGCTGGTTGTTTTTCATTTGTGAAGAGCTGTTGATGAATGGCTTAATGTCCTCATAACCAAGAAATTTCCTTCCTAAGATCCAAGGCTTTTCAAGTTTTCAGTGTTGCCCATGCTAAACTAGACTTTGTAGGTAGGAATGCATGGCAAAATAGTGCCACAGCAGTTGAGTTTTCATACTAACATCTGCCTTCCATTCGTAATTCAAGAGTTCCTACATCTCTTTTATAAATGTATCTCAGAATATATGGTTTAAAATGACCACATCTTTTTCTCAAATTGAAGTTCTGATTCCTGCGGGTTTTTTCCTGTTTCTCACATAAATTGACAGCAAAAGTCTCTTATCCAGATCTATTTGGCATATTAGAATGTCTCGGCAGGTTTCATATTGGCTTGCGAACTTGTGACAAATTTGTGAAATTGCATGTTGTAGAGAAAGTAACAAACCCTAGGAGAAGAGAAGCATGTGTTCTTCAGAGTGTAAATTAATCTTCAGGCCCTGGTTCCCTGAAGCTTCTTCATTTTCTGCTAGCTTCTGAGTTTTAAAAAAATGATTAGGAGGAGTTTTTAACATTTAACCTGTATTGTTCTGTTCAGTGTAGTGACAAAAGTGCTAGTGAACCTGTGCAGTAACACTTGCGAAGAGGTTTAAATGGGACTGTTGTGTGGCTTGGGGATGATCCAGTGTTCCATAGCATTCTGTAGTGTGACCTCCATTTAGGAGAGCATTTTTTATATTCCCTGGTTGCCCAGAACCTCATACCTGCAGAACAGCCTGGTATATTCATGTGGGTAAGGGATATTGCTGGGGAGATTAATTGTCTGAGTTGCTTCCCTTTTAGGTGGTGTAGAAATTTTTCAGTTAAGATAATGAATTTTTTTTTATTGCATTTCCGTTTGCCAAGAATTGACTTATTACTTCCTACTGGAAACTAGCCCAGATGAAGGCCTACTGCACACTGCCTGAGAAGGAACAGGATAGAGACACACACCATAAGTATGCATGTGTCGAAGGTCTGGGGAACATTCTTTTCAAATATGTCATTTACCAAGTGCATTTAACATAGAATTTTCTGAAAGAAAAATGAGGACTAATTATTTGGAGGTCACAGAAAAAGAGGAGGATGTTGTCAGAAGGGAGGAAGTGGTTAGGAGAAGCCAGGGTAAATGGTAAGGTACTTTGCATGACTTGTGAGCAAATGACCACAACATAATAGTAAGGTGCAAGTCCAGAGCAGGATAAATACAGGCTAAATTACCTACACATCTGTTTTGCTGATGATCATGAGATATTATCTAGTATGAGAGAGATCGGTGATTTCTAAGTGATGTGCCAAAGGCTGCCAATAATATAACTGGAACTAAGGTATTTTTAATGTCAGCTCCATCCCCCACCAGGAAAGCTAGGAGCAAAGGTTTGCATGCAGATAGGCAGGTAGTTCAAAGAATTGGCAGCTGACAGAATGTACAAGAGGCAGAGGAAGGGAAGTGATGGGAAAAGAAAACAACTTACGGATACGAAATACACATACCAGAGAATGCTTACACAGGGCTTTATGATGCAAGTCCCTTCTTCCAGTGTACAGACCATTTAAAAGGAAGGGTTTTCTCAGCATTACCACTAGCAAAGAGTTCTCAAGTTTTTCATATCTCAAAATGCTTTATAAGAAGAGTAAAGCATCAGAGCACATGAAGGAACTGGTGTAGAAAAAAAGCAAGAAAGCAAATAAATCCACTGTTATATAATTCCCTTCCATATTTCATCATTATCATTATGTTGGTAACAGTTAGTGAGCTTACTACAAGAACTTGAGTGTAAGACATACCTGAATTGCCTCTATATCAGCTATTTCCATTTAGCAAGATCAGTAGTGTTCACTTGAATAGTGTATAGTGTGAAAATGAGGACAGGCTGGCTTGTGTGAGGCTGTCCTCAAAACTTAGCATGTGATCATTTAGGCTTCCTGTTTTCAAATATGTTAGCGTTATTCTTGGGGGTTTTAAACAAAAACATGTATTTTAGAGATAAACTTCTAAAAATAATGCTTCAAAGTAATTCATCTTGTGGGTCATTTGCCAGTGTTTCAAGAAATATCTGCTGTTTTGTATTACTACTTTAAGTTCACATTAGCTGGGAAACTCAAGACTTGGCTGTGAAAAATAACATGACAAGAGGGTCAAATAATGTTTTAAGGGAAGGGATTTTTTAGAAAAATTTTATAAAATAGCTATTATTTGATCTTTGGTGACTTAAACCTTTAAAATATCTAGTGTGAAGCTGATGAAACTCCTGACCACAGAAAATGTGTTCAGTACTTGATGAACCAAATTTAATGAGGAAGAAGTATAAAATTACTCAAAACAGTTAAGAAATGCAAAAGAGGTTTCTGAAGTTTGAAACCTCAAAAGTGCTATTTTAAAATGATGATGGAAATGATTTGAAAAAGAAAACATTTGCAAAATAGTAACTCAGTCAAATCCTAGATAAGACATAGGGCATTATGGCAGAGTATGAGATCCAGATACTTTTTTCCCAAGATAACTGTTAATTGTCTGATTCACTTCTCTGATCATAGATTACTTGTTATTTCTCATACAGTGTTTCCAGTGTGGTGGGTTTGTGTAGTTATTTCTCATCCCTACAATCTTCAGTTTTGTTAGAAGTAGTTACATGAGAATACTGGAGATACTGACAAAATATGCAGTGCACAGAACTGAATCTGGTGTTTCCTGTTCCTTTTTAAGATTTTCTTCTCTGAGGAAGGGTGGGACAGAGTTACAGAGCTGTGTCAGGTGTAAGGATATTTGTGGTGAGGGGTGACTGCTCTTCAGCAACATGGCATATGTGGTTTAAACTATTAGCTCCTCATCTATTGGTGAAGAATTCCATCTTAACATACTGTCATGTTAAAATGTCCAATGCTCTTCCTCCCTGCTTTCCCCAACTGCTTTATTTTTTATAAATAGTGGTCACTGGGTATCAAATGCTAGAAAAGATAAAAGATTATGTAAGTCAAAAAGACTTAGTGTTTAGAAGGTTTTGAAATTTTTGAAGTGTATTTTAGCTGTATAGGGTATTTTGCCCATATAATTTTCACTGAATGAACAGGATCTCCTATTTAAAGCTTTTGCGTTCCCATTAGCTCTAGGAGATCTAGAGAGTTCCTTCCTTCATCATCAGTGTCAAATGTTTGTTTGCCTGGTCTTATGAAAACAAACATGATTTTCTCTACGAATGAAACCTGCTCTCAAATATCTGGCTGGTGGCATCTTGTGAAATTTCCTGGCATTTATTTCCTTAAGTTTGCTACTAGGTCATTGTACACTGTAACAGTGTGTAGAGATATGTCAGATTATTGGGTAAAAGTGTGGTTAATTGACACCCTTTGTGATTCATGCTAAAGATGAAAGGTTGAAGGAATCTGATAAATTTAACAGAAGAAGTCATGTTAAAACTCTCCTTGATAATCCAGCATATTTTTAGACAAAGCAAACATTTATTTGAAAAGGCCTCTCATATAAATTTGTCACTGATTTGTCACAGCAGAGACAGTTAAGCAAAGTTGTTGTTTCCTCAAAATGGCCAAGCCTTTAGGATGCCATCCAAAATCCAGAAGCTTGGGATTTTTTTTAATCGTTGAACTGCTGAAAATTGTGATTGCAGGAAAAAAAAACTTCAGTCATCTTTAAAAATTCTTTAATTTCCAGTACTTTGTTCTTTAATTTGGTCCTGACTTTTGTAGATGGGTCCGTGTTAATTTGGGGGTTTGGGAGCTCTAGGTGTATTGAAATCTGCATAGTCACGTATGGACTCCACTAGCAGTACGTTCTGCAGTCCCTAAACCATGTATTCAGATGCATACATATTGCTAGATTGTTGACTTCTGGGTTTAAGAAGGTTTGTTAACCATCAGCATGGACTGCAGTGTCTGAGATGAGGATTCCTTTCAAAATGCTGTTATTTGCAGAATTAGCAGCTTGTCTGTCTTTCTGCACCATGCTACAGCATGAGAAACTGGTGGGTGGACTGCTATTACAAAAATATTGTGCATTTCAAACAGGGTAGTCAAATTACAGGATCCTGAAAGGTTTGATGAAATTCAGATAAATTCAGTTTTTGAAGCAGAAGTTCCTGACCTTACATAACCTATTAACAGTCTGGGTTGGGTTCATTGTGAAAATTGCTTTTTTCCCTAGGCTTATTCAAAACTGTAGCTCTGACTTTATGTTGAAAAGCCTTTACAGAGTTGTTGTGTAACTTGCTGTATTTTCAAACATTTCTAGAGAGATGACACTCCTTGGACTATAAAGTGTTTCAGGGTGCAATGGCAGATCCCATCCGCTGGGCCCGATACTGCTGGCAGCGACTGGTATCAACAGAGGGCAGAGAATACAGCAGCAACAATTCAAATAACAGGTCCTATCAATCGTCAAAAACTACTGGCAAACACAGGATAGTAATACCCTGTTTGGGACATTTTAAAGAAGAGTATGAAAAAGTATCAAAACTGTACATGAACAACAAAATACGGACTACTAGGTATACTTTATTGAATTTTTTACCACGGAATTTATTTGAACAATTTCACAGGTAAGGAACTCCTTTTTGATTGTGATAATTCTTCCAAATCTGGATCCTTCTATTTAAATATTTGTGTGCGTTACTATATATGAAAAAAATTATTCCTCCCGCTGGCCTATCCCTTCTGAAAAAAATACATGTTATATGGCCAAAGTTTCTTAAGTGTCATCATTGTTGAGCTAATCCTTTTCTCCTTAGCTTATGTACTTTCTGCTTATTCCGTTCTTTGGACTGTTGAACTATTTCTTGCTCTTGGAACACTGCCGCACACCAGTCGGCAGAAGGATTTTCAGCTTATTTCCTGCAAATGTCTTTTTCCCCTTCCCTCATGTCTTTCTCTCGTGCCAATTTTTTTTCATCTTCCGTCTGCTTGGAGAACTGCTGATCTGTCAAGCTATGCAGGAAGGTTACAGGATGGCTTCCTTTTTAAAACATGTCATCTTCCCTAAGAGATGATAAAATTAAGTTTAAAGGACTTGGAAGTTTGAGAGTGCAAATTCACCAGTGCCTCACTCTGGAAAACATGTGCCTGGAGGACAGTTTTTAAAATACAGGAGAATTCTTGGTTTCTGCATTACCTGATCATGTATGTTAAGCAACTGTGTTGCTAAGTAATCTATTGACTGGAGAGTGAAAACAGAGCTCTGGATAGTTATTCCTTAAATTGCAGGTGAAGTAAAGATAAATCACTGATAACTTAAATGTCTGTATAACATGGAGTGGGGAAATAAGGATCGTTGTCTGCTAGCACAGCTAAATCCTGTGTTTTCTCTTAATTTCAGAGTGGCCAATTTATATTTCCTATTTTTAGTTGTCCTAAATTGGATTCCTCTGGTTGAGGCTTTCCAAAAAGAAATTACAATGCTACCTCTGGTAGGGGTTCTGACAATTATTGCAGTGAAGGATGGTCTGGAAGATTACTCAAGGTACAAAATGGATAAACAGATGAACAACTTAGTAACCAAAGTATATAGCAGGTAAGAGACAACAGTCTTTGTGGTTTATTGTTATTATTTGATTATGACTGTCATGTGAAAAAGTTGGTGATAACTCTTTTGGTTACCTTCTTGATACTTATAGAAGTATAAAATAATGTCATTTGGAAAAGGTCTCTTAAAGTCATTTAGTCTTAACCCCCTGCTCAAAGCAGGGCTATTTAGATCAGTTCTCTCAGGGACTAGTTGAGACTCAGTCACCAGTTTTGTTAAATGGTTTTCTAATTAGTGTAAAATCTGCAAGAAAAATTTTTGCTTTGAGGCAAACAAGTTCATGCTTGTGTTTGTACTGTATTAACCAAGGTACTCTGACTAGCTAAGTATTGTCATACATGGCATTTGTTTTGAAAGGTGTATTTTTAATTCCTCTAAAATGGCTTCATGGAATTTGAAAGGCTGCTAGTTTATTGCTCATGTTGTACTCCTAGTATGATAGCATTTCTCCAAACAGAACAAGGTAGTTTTCTACCTGGGTGCATCACGCAGTTCGGTATGAGTGTTGGCATCTGTGTCCCACCGTGCAGCGCTGCAGTGTTCCACACTGTGGGTGCAAGTCAGGCAGGGAGTCTGCTGGTGGTGAGCCTGCTAGGCAGTTATTATCATGGGTAATAAAAAGACAGGAATGCAAACTGATCATATTCTAAATTAACCATCAAAAAGCTTCTCTAAGTGTATATCAGTGCTGCCCACATAATTATTTTTCTTTTATACCTGTCATAAAAGGATATTCCAAGATGTAAGATATAAAGATAAAAGAAGTATAGTGAATGGGTTTTTTTTCCTTTCTTGCATGCGCTGTTTCTATGTGGGAAAACAAGTATTTTAGAAAATGTCACTTTTGATGTGCTGTAGTAGCCATCACAAATAGCACCTGTAGGTTTTTCTCAGTTTCAGCTTATGCATTTGTAAAAAATCACTGTTCTTCTATGTATTCCAGGAAAGAGAAGAAATACATAGATGAGTGCTGGAAAAACGTCAATGTTGGGGACTTCGTCCGGCTTTCACGTAATGAAATCATTCCTGCTGACATGGTGCTGTTATACTCTAGTGACCCAGATGGGATCTGTTACATTGAAACTGCAGGCCTTGATGGAGAAACCAATCTAAAGCAGAGACAGGTGGTGAGAGGATATTCAGAGCAGGTGAGAACTGTGCTTTCCTAGCAGTGTAAAAAAGCTGACATGACAGGTGGTGAACTAAAAAAAGCCCAAACAACTCATCCCTCTAGACTGCCTAATTCATGGTAGCTCAACAATCCCCATTTGAAAATCAAGGTACTAGATAACATAATTCTAATCTATGGTCTGAGTGGTTTTGGAGCAAATCTTTGCATGTTCACATAACCCAGAGAAGGACAGTTCTATTTCAAGTAATGAAAAACAGCAAAAGTAACAATTCAGGTAAACCTCAAGTAGTTATTTATGGTGCATAACATGTCATGGGTGAGAAATAGGAATTTTTTAAAAGGGACTCCTGTGCTATATAAAGACCTAGAGAGAAGAGCAGACACTATCTTTTTCACTGTTTCTTCACATTGCAAACACTTTGCTCATACAACACCTTGATATTATACCTAGCAACCAAAATGCTGGAAGCTGGCACAAAAAAGATGATATTAAAAAATGAAAGAAGACATTTCTGTGGTCTTCTGTTCTGCTGCTGAAACACCATGCTTTAAACATCAGGGAGCTTCAGTGTTGTCCATAACAACAGACTGTTCAGTCCTCTGGAGATAAAATTACCTGAACTGTCTCTAAATTTACAGCAGTGCTGAAGAAGTGAGGAGAAGTTGTCCCTAAGTGCCATTACTTAGTGGGTACGGTAATACCAAAGGCGTGCTTTTGAGCACAGCTATTTCTTATCCCCTAACAGTCACATGATTACTTTTATTTTTACTTCTTTTTCAAATTTTTCTTTCTTGATTTAATCTTAAAACAGCAAGGCAGGAATGACTGTGTGATCCTTTTGTATATACATATTATTATACAAAGCAAAATTCCTATAGTTCTTCAGGCTTACAGCATACTGAGGTGGCCCAGTTCTCATACCAGCTCCTGCTACCAGGAGTAGCAGTGATTTGAGTCCCACTCAAGAAAGAGACTGATTTTTTTATTTTCTGAAAACTTGTACCAAAATTTTAGGAAGAGTCAGACTATTGAAAAAAAGTGTAAATTCCTTCACCATTCAAGACCATTCATTTTTGCCATCAAATAGGAAAAAAAATAATTTTAGTTATTGTAGAGTCTTCTTGTCAGGATTTCTTGGTTTCTGAATCTACAGCCATGGTCTGTTTCACAGACCTCGAGTGCACTTCCAGCTGAGCTCCAGCCTGGGAATTTGTCCTTAAAAACTCAGACTGAGTAAAACTGGCAGTGCCATGTAAGGGGTTGACTGCCTGACCTCTCCCACTTCTTAACCTCAGAAGAATAAACAACACCAAGTTAAAGAACATATGAAAACAAGAACTACAGAGTCTTAATCTGTTTCCAAGGTTGTTGTGTCCTGCTTCTTTGTGACTGAGCAATAGAAACACAATGAAAAAGTTTATCGATGGGTCATCTGTTCATGCACATGGGATTCCTTTGAGAGAAGGCAAGGCAAAATGAAAGCAAGAGGCAGGAAACTCTCATAGTGATTTTTAAATTATTTTTCCAATGCTTAAATGACGAGAGGAAAGAAATTGGGAAAGTAACTCAAGGCTTCTTGAACAGCAGGTTCAAGGAGGTTTCTTAAAGTAACTCAAGGTTTCTTAAACAGCAGTGAGTAATGAAACATAGAACACAGTGTCTCCAACCATCTTGGCATTCAAAGAGAGATTCACAAAACAGATGAAAACTTCCTGAGGATGATGAACTATTTTGTGAACAAACTGACATTGCTCTGCTGCTTTCAAGATACTCAAATGTTGCTTTCTCTTAGGAAGGGTTTCATCTCCTTTTCCTTCTATCCCTCGTGGTTAGCTGAACCACGCACAGGTTCACAGGGCTGGAGAAGCTAATATGCCATTAGCACTAAAACACTGTGAACAGTGAATATTTCCTATTAGATTATAAGAGATAGCAGAGAACTGCACCAGTTGGTTCCTCCTCACCCTGCAGGGTCAGTGACTGAATCCAGTCCTGGCTGCAGCATCTTCAAAGCTAGGGGAAAGTGCTGTTCTTTTCTTCCAGGAAGCCTAAGCCAAGCTGATCAAAGGCATTCCTAGCTCTCCTCTTCCACCTTGGCCATACACCCACTCCATTCCCATGCTATGTTATCAAATGGCGTATGTGTCAGGAACACAGCACAGCCAAAGAAAGAAGGCTTGGCCTTGGGAATCTCCACCTCCCCATTTTGGTGAGTGTCTGATGCAGGGCCTGTCATTCCCAGCTCCCTTACTCAGTTTTCATCTTTATTGTCTACCTGCTTTAGAGACCTTTACACAAAATCCAAGTAATTCTAATTCTGCCAAAATTTAAATCTTCTGTGCTGTAAACATAGGAAACTTCTCAAGAAATAACATACAAAGGCTTTTAGTCTCAGTATTTGCTTTGCCAAAATTACAATTCTAATGAAAAAGTACAGAAAACAAACATATAGTCCAGGAGGATCTGAGTGTCCATATCAAGATACCTGCTTTTGGACGTAGTAACTTACTGTAACTTCTGTTTTATGCTGGCAGAGTGTAGACAGCTGTGTCCACTATAGATTACACCCAGAGTTTCAGTGCTTGCTGTTTCAAGGTATATTACAACAAGGTCCACCAGCAATATATATTTAGATGTTTCCAGACAGTAGAAGAAAAGAATTGACTGCTTTGGCTATTTCACTCTGAGAGTAGTTCTTATTTGGGTAATCATTGTACAGTGCAAATTCTTGAAAAGCATCAATCAAGTATTCTGTCTAACATTTTACGGAAATGTTGTACCTCCTATGTAAATCAACATGAGAAGGGTCAGTGGAGAGACACGTCTTTCACAGTTTACTAAATTTGCAAAGAAACTGAACATATCTGTATGTCAGAGGCTGTGTTCATATTGACTTTGGGTTAATACATTGCAACACATCAATACAGCAAAACATAGCAAAAAAGGATTTTAATCAAGTTCACAAAGTACTTGCTAACAGTCTTCTGAGTTTCAAATTCCAATTACAGGATTGTGTTTTAAGCTCACAGTTGCTGTTCTGCCAGTGTGAAGTCATCCAGTTGATGGAGTACAGCCTTCTCAGAGACTTGTAATTATGTCGAAGATATATTCAGTGACACCTGTGAATTAGAGAATTATGCTTGGGAGTTTGAAACCTTAAATTGGTCATTGGGGTTTTTTTTAAAGAGTAGAACAAATGACTTTCCAAAGAGTTAGTGGCAGGTATTCAACTTGGAAATGACTCATTTATACCAGAGGCAAGCCTGTGTTATACTAGACACTAGAAGTATACTCATATGTTATTAATTGAAATTAAATCTCAGTAGCAGGTAATTCCAAAGATAAGGCCTTTTGGCTTTTCTATTACTTCCTGTCATGTTTAATTCTTATTAATGCAGGATATTTGTTTCACTTGACTTTTCACTAAAGAGCTCACCTGATCTTCATTTGCATCATGTACTCCTGGTCTTTCATAACAGCTCTTTCTTTGGTACTTGTAAGTCTCAAGCATCCTTGCAAAGTTCTGCCTCCTGCTTTCTTTGTGTTAGCATGGAAACCATCATGGTATTGGAAAAAGAAGTCTGTTTGCAATAAATTCTGCTTGCAGAGAAGACAGTGTCTCTTCTTTTTATTTTTTTTTTATATAATGAAAAAAATCTATGGGAAATCTCTGCCTTTAAGGTGTTCTTACTGCTTTTGTGTTTTTTTCCTTCCTCCTTATCCTTCCACCCATTTTTTTCCTTTCCAGTGTTCTCAAAATATCAGTAATTCAAGTGATACTTGACAGTGATTAATATTTACTTGGCAGTCCTATGGTGTGTAAGTCTGATTTATACAGGTAGGAGACCATCAACACTGCCAGCAACCTGCAGTTTAGAGCCTAAATTTTTAGATAGTAGTACCTGAACCTCTGAATTTCTTTGATGTTTTTAAGTTCTACCACATTTTTTCTGAGTTCTCTGGCTTTTTTTTCCTTCCCATGGCTTTAGGTCTCTGAAATCGATCCAGAAGAATTTTCCAGTAGAATAGAGTGTGAAAGTCCTAACAATGACCTCAGTCGTTTCCGAGGCTTTGTGTAAGTAGGCTTGGTGGCTCTTTAAGCTGTTGTGATTTGCTTTGTCATTCTTACTGAATTTTTGAGATCTTGTAATGTTTTCTTTAAGGAATAACAATATGGGTAGAGGTCAGTTTGCACCACTGCATTTCTGAGTGCAGCACAACAGGCAGAGCTCCAGATGGGTTTTCTGAGCAGCAGAGGGGGCACTGATGCTTTTTATTTTGTATTAAATATTTTCAACATCTTAGTTCAGACTGTTCTGCAGTTGTGTATTTCATACTTAAAATAGCTGTTTACAGTATTTGGTCTGGACCATGGCCTGACTGGGCAAGCAGCATTGCTTAGAATTGGGAATCAGAAGGACAAGCTTCCTTTCCTGCCCTCATATGTTTTGTGTAACTTTCAGTCAGTTGATCAAACTCCTTTTGACCAGTGTGCCTATCGGTGTCTTTTCTTCAGGCTGGGTTTCCTTCATGGTTAGGGTTGGAAGGGACCTTAATGGACTAGATGATCATAAAGGTCCCTTACAACCCCGGCCATTCTAGGATTCTGTGATTCTTACAGGTTTAGGACTTCCTATAGATAACAGGAAAATAAAATACTGTTTTATAGGGTGACCTCTTTTCAGGTTTTGAGAGTTAGAATGTCTGTATTTTTCCCTTTGACACTGACACATTATATATTTGAGAATAAAAACAAGTAAGTACAAATCTTAGTGTTTGAGGAAGCACCTTGAAAAAGAGTGGGCCTAGCTGTACTGAAAGTATATCACAGGAGTGGTGGAGCTCACAGTATACTTAGGATGAGATTTTATATTGTTTTCAAATATTTTCTGATGCTGATAATCGGATTAGGATACGGTTTCAGATTTCCAATATTTGTCTTGGATCTCTTTTCAGTAGTGTTGCCTACTTCTTATATGCCAGATGGCAAATGCTAGGCTTTTAAATGCAAAAAAAAAAAAATTGTAATGCAGTGCCTACATGCTCAGATTTTCAAGGACGGTCTGCTTTCATGTTACATTCATTTGAAAAGTCCAATCAGAGATGTCAGGATGGCAGTCAGTGACTAGCAGCTTCTTTGGGAAATCTGTTCCTAATAGTTTTGCAAAGCCTGATTGGTAATTTCTGGAGTCCTACAGCTGACATGAGACACTTTTTTTGCAGTGAGCATTCGAACATGGATCGAGTGGGTCTCAGCAAGGAAAACTTACTGCTCCGAGGATGCACAGTAAGGAACACAGAAGCTGTGGTAGGCATAGTGGTATATGCAGGTTAGTGAACCGCCCTGGCTTTCACAGACTGCCTTGCAAACAAGATAGTTGTGTGTCCTAAGAAACAGTATTGTACAAAGGGGAATTGGGAGAGTAAAAGCTTGAATCCAGCAGAAGGCAGCCGTAGCTAGAAATGTTAAAAATGCATATCTGGTTTAAGTGTGTTTCTGTTTTAACAGTAAAAAACTGATACCCTTGATTATCCCTGGAAGGGCGGATCTGTTGTGTGTGAACAGGTCCTCATCCTCAGCTTGTTAGTTGCAACACTAAACTGAAGTTTTGAAATGGACATAGAAATGCATGACTTGCTTAGGACTTTTTTCTTAACCAAAACTGAAGTTGGTGCTGTTCTTCTAGTTCTATTCTACAATTTGTAGAAAGGACAGAGGTTTTTACACTAATCAATATCATGTACTCAGCCAGATAGTTGTTACACAGGTGTAGGATTTTGTAGAAAATGTTAGAAATAATATGGAAGGGTTAAGAATGATGTTGTGTGTATAGGAAAGAATATTAGTGACAGTTAATGTAAGCTAATAAAAGTTAACATGTATACATGACAGATTTTGATTTAACTTGTTCAGTTTTCTTTAGGACACAATTCATGAGCTAATTTGCTCATATTTATAATGGCTGTTCAAATATTAGTTAATAGAAATATTCTGTTTCCTAAAGCTTTAGAAATAGAATGCACTGGCAGCTTTTTAGAGAATTATTTATTAGAGAATTATTTGTTATTTAGAGAATTTATTATTAGAGAATTTTTAGAGAACCTCCTTTTTGGTTGCAGGTCATGAAACCAAAGCTATGCTGAATAACAGCGGCCCTCATTACAAGCGCAGTAAATTGGAAAGAAAAGTGAACAATGATATTCTTTGGTGTGTTCTTCTTCTACTTTTGATGTGTTTAACTGGTGCAATAGGTAAGTGAGAATCACTCAGATTCATGCTGTTTTCCTTTCGCAGACTACAATTATTAATGTTTTATTTTGTGGCTGATGGTTTTTGTCAGTCTTCATCTACATGTAATTTCCTGAAAGCTGGGAATGCCATGAGATTTAAGTTCTTGTTCTCATCTTGTTTGATGTGGAGTGTGGTTAAAAAGTCTTCTCCTGATGTGAGTTTTTGGGTCTAGAGCCTGTTTCTCCATTCAGTTTATCTTTTTTCTCACTAACTGCTCTGCAAAACTCCTGCTTTCTCTTAGTATTTTTCAGGTAACATGAGATGCATATACTTTGAGGTGGAAGAACATATGTGTAATTAGAGTTGTACTGACTTGATATTTTAAGGGTTGGTTAAAGGATTAGCTTCAGTAAACCTAAACATACTTATTTTTCTGACAGATCATAAAGGTACTTAAAATATGTTGAAAACATGTTTAGTAAAACTTCTTCAGATTACATTTAAAAATGATGACATGATAATGTGTTCACTGGTAGACTAAAACCTGGACAAGCAAAGATAACAAAATTAATTGCCGGAGAGTCTTTTTGGAGGGGAAAAAACTGTTTGTGAAGTATAGCTAATATTCCTTTATTTCTGAGATATTCTGTATAGGTGCTGTTGATAAAAATCATGTAAGGTATTTATTCATGTATGGAATGATACTTGGGACTCCTGTTAGGGAAAAAAAACCCAAGGGATAAAATTGTAGCTAAAAGCTTAGAAAGAACTGCAGAGTATAACAGCTAACACAGTAACCCTGAGCTGTGATACGTTTTATATAAAACTGATTGACTTTATGTTGTTCTTGTTTTCAAGGTCATGGAATTTGGTTAAGTAGGTATTCGGAAATACCTTTTTTTAGTATCCCCAGGCCAGATGGGAAATCGAGTCCTCCAACATTAGCAGGCTTCTATATGTTTTGGACGATGATAATTTTATTACAGGTAACTGGTCTGCTTTGAACATGGGTCATATTCTGATCTCATTTGTTTCCCTGAAGTAACTCTTCAGCTTCAGTAGAGCTACTTTATGTTTGTAACTGGCCAAAGACTTTGGTTTTATTTAATCCCTATGTTTTATTTTGGTAGGTCTTGATCCCTGTTTCTCTCTATGTTTCAATTGAAATTGTCAAATTGGGACAAATTTATTTAATACAG
Organism: Certhia americana; assembly: GCA_018697195.1. Lineage (NCBI taxonomy): Eukaryota > Metazoa > Chordata > Aves > Passeriformes > Certhiidae > Certhia > Certhia americana. The sequence continues at coordinate 40,897,893 of CM031860.1, read as the reverse complement.
AATGACATTGATTTTTACCATGAGAAAACCAACTCAACTATTCAGTGTCGAGCACTAAATATTGCTGAAGACCTTGGCCAGATTCAGTATGTTTTCTCTGACAAGACTGGAACCCTCACTGAAAATAAGATGGTTTTTCGGAGATGCAGCATTGCAGGACAGGAGTATTGCCATGAGGAAAATGGTAAGACACTAAGCCTTTGTTCATCTGCATCATTTTCCCAACATATTTGATACTATGAACTAAATATTCTTTCCTCATTATGGAAGAAGTCATGCCTACACTGTTTTGTTTCTCTCCATTAAATATTCAGGATCCAGAACACTGGAAAACTGCCCATCTGCTCTTTCCTCTCTTTTTTTTTTTTTTCTCCAGCTAGAGTGCCAATGCTTACCTGGCATTTCAAGGTTTAAACATCCTGTGGACCATGCTAGCAGTGTACTACCTTTATGTTAAGATTCCACTGTGACATAGTTCTGCTCTTGAGGATATAGTAATCCAAATTAAATACAGGCTTAAGAGTATTATTACATTATTTAACAGTAATATTAAGGTACAGGTCAGTCAGATGTATGTCCATGTGTGTGTTAATGCTGTGAAGTACCTTCATTGAAAATGACTGTTGTATTCTTACTTAGATCTTACACAGCTGCTTATTATAAGCCAAAAAGTCAAGAAGCAATGTTAATGAATAGTTGCTGCCTTACTGTCTAAAAGTGTAGGATCTTTCAATATGTATTTCATGAGAAAATAAAAAATACAATACTTCAAGAAAACTTGAAGTCTTCTGGGAGCTGGAAGAAGATACAGCTCCAGACACAAGAGAAAATTGGGCAGTGACATGAATGCTTTAATAGCCATTTTATATATATAAACCCACAAAGTATTTATTGCAGTTACCATGTGTATGTATTAGTGCCTACAGATATTTGCTCTTTTGCTGACGGACAATGCGAAAATTCCATATAAGATCAAAGGTGAGGTGCTGATGTGCGAGGCACAGTTGTGAAGTAAACCCTCTGTGATTTTGATGAGTTTGCTGCCATACAGAACTGCTCACAACTACAAGCAAAAGGCACACCCTGCTGGCCACAGCAATGAATCAGTTCAGCCCTTCTTTTGTTGTGTCACAGGACCAGATTTTACAGACAAATTTTACAGCAATTTCTGCACATGTTTTGGAAGTGTTATGGTGAGGTTTCCCAGATGCTTCTTTGGCTTTGCATAATTGTACTGGAAAGGACGACAACAGCAAAGGGAGAAAAAATGTTTAAGTTTTGAACTTGATGAATGAACAATTTAAAAAGCACATTATGTTTTCAGAGAATTTCCTAAAGCAAGGAAAACCTTCAGAAAAGAAACCAAAGAGTTGTGTGAATGATGCAGCTGTGTCTAATTCAGGTCTCAGTGTGCCAGGGGAATTATGCCTCTGCATGCTTCTGCTAGTACTTCACAAAAAGTTATCTTCCAGAATTATTAATGTGTTAATTATGTAAATAATTACTTCCTCCTGTGCCCTCTCTCTTCCCTAGAGGGTAAACATGCATTTCTTCCTAACAAATTGGAAATTATATGAGCCCTGAAAATCAATTTGAAAAACATTGGAGGTCCTGTTTTTTAGCCCTGGTTTATATTTGTTTAGATTCATAGAGCTGCTGTTACACAAGGCTTCTGCTACGTGTGGTAAGAGTTGCAGTGCACCACAGTACTAGTGTTTTTGCAAAACATAGTGTTTTGCGTAGAAGCTGTCTAATCTGAACATATATTTCTGTGTTTATATCTGTATTTCCCAGGGTAAAGGGACACCTGTGGTTCAGTGTAATTCTCCACAGAGACACCCCCAGGCAGTGTTCTATCTAAAGTGACCAAGTGCTTCTTGGACCATGGCAGTAGAGCAGTGTGGTATAAGAGATGCCACGCCATGACAGAGCATACAGCTTCTCATCAGCCTACAAGTAGAGCAGAATGGGCATGTCTTGTCCAAACCTGCCTCTACAAACACATACTAAGTCACTGGTGCTGCTTTCTGGGAAAAGGTGTTGCCTCAAGTGGGATTTTGTATTTGGTAGTTATGGAGAGCTACAGTCTGTTATGTTCCCACTTATCTGTTTTATGAAAGAGCTATGTTACTAATTTCATTGATTGATTGATATCAGGATGATGGCCTGCCAAGGAAGTTGTAAGCTCTGGTCTCTGTTCCCTTGGACTCATCAGAATGAGTTAACCAGATGTGGGACAGGATTCTTTCATTTGTGTTGTAGAAAGAGAAGACACTAGAAAATACAGGACTCACAAATTACATAATAAACCTATTTCCATTTCATTTAGAGCAACAGACCTGGGAACTGACCTGTGGATAGGTTTTCTGTTTGCATAAAACAGAATGATATCCCACTTTTCACTTCTTTCCTGTACAGTTAGTACCATCTGAAATAAAGGAATAGGGAATTAGTGGTGTTGCTGGACATGTCTGTAATGTATGCTAATGTTGTTTTTGTGCTAGGATGCCATTGCTCATATTCAGACTTTAATGAAATAAATAGGCAATGCACAGCTCTCAGAATAGCTTTTCCATGCTGTCTGTGGATTTTAGGCACTGAAGTGCTAGTGTATGCTCATGGAATGCTGTTTGCACAGCGAGAGGTTGAACTTGAAAGCTGAATAGTGTGCATAGTTCCACTGCTTTCCAGAGATTTCAACTTGTGGCCAAACACTCTCAGAACTCCAGTGCAAACTCTTGGGTATGTTCTTAATCAAGCACATGATAGCATAGGAGTGTTTCCATTTGCTACAGATGCTCTTTACACCATTGATTTGTGGAGAGGAACAGACCTGCATTTACATCTCTGGCACAAAGGTGTTACACATGTCCAGGCAAAGTTTGATTATTGAAACTTGCTTTTCAATTAAAAACTTAGAAAATATGTATCTTTTTGTGAGGGGGCAGCAAATACTGAAACAATAAACACAGTTTGAATGAGTTCCTGCTAGCAGCTGTATTTATCAAACCCCTGACATACAAGTCTGATACATCATAACATAATGGTTAGAAAACTCATCAGGAAGTCCGGTCCCATTTTTCTGGCCTAAAGCAGCATTGTTGCTATTATTCTTTATGAAATTCTTTGTTTTATTTCTTCAGGACATATCCAGTAAAGTCCTATTCACTACTTTCTCAGGCATTCCATTCTATGTCCCATTGTCTCTGACAAGGTTTTGTTAATACCTAGCCTGAGTCCGTCTTGTGCAATATGTGGAGCCACTGTGTCTTCTGATAGCCACAGTGTTCACAAAAAACAGGCTATTTCCTATCTCTGAGGAATTTCCCTTCTCTTGAACATGCATTCAACTCCCATCAATGTGCCCTTCTGGAGGTTGTGTAACTCCAGCTTAATTTACTGTGTCCATGTGATTCATGCTATGTAGAGCTCTGATCATTCTTGTTCCCTCTTCTCTATTCAATCCAGTAGAATTCTGCTTAAACAGGAAGATAGTGTGGTGACTTGTTGCAGGTTTAATTTTTTATAAATGGTGGATTATTAGTCTTAATATAGTCTTTACTATATAACTAATTCCTTACTTTAGGCAGTATTTTGGACGTTTCTTTTTGCTGATGGAACAATAATTCTGTTTTTCTTTCCTTAGCAAAGAGGTTGGAATCCTATCAAGAGATGGATTCAGAGGATGAAGATTCAGCTGATTGTCAGTGTGGCTCTTCAACCCCTACATCAAACTGTCAGGGGCACAACTGCAGAGCTGTGTATGAACCTTTGAACAGAAAGTCTTTGAATCAGTTGTCTGGTGGTTACTCTGCATTTAAAAGGAAAGATGAAGCAGGTGATGTTCCCCGCTCAGGACACATGGCTTTCAGCAGTCCCATTGTAAGTAGAAGCTGTTGGGTTTGATGCTAAATTTCTGAATTAACTCATGGGTATCTCTTTTTACTCTCATTTGATCAGATTGGTTGTCATTTAAGAAATGCTTTCTCTCTTCCACCTAATTCAGAGTCTCATAATGGCTTGGTTGCATGCTATTTAGAACTGACATTGCACACACATGTAGGTGTCATGAAGGTATATACTTTGACTCTTGCTGCTCTGCATCCATGATCACTTCAAATGAAATTACCAACTTGATGTCAGTTTGTTCTTTTGTTTGAAGAGGTTTCTAGCATTTTCTTTTGTTTTTAATAGGAAATATCTATATGGCAAATACTTACTTGAGTTTATGAGAGGAAAAAACTCTGCTTCTGCACCTGAAGGTGTCTAAATACCATTCATCATACTTAATCTCTGTTGAAATGTCTAAGGCTATGAACTAAGTCTTTAGTGTTTACCTCTGTGGGCAGGAAGTTTGCTATTTTCAATGGACTAGCACAAAGCAGTGAAGATGCCAGTGTTCCTCTGCTTCCTGGTATAACCAACTCAGCACAGGAGGGAAGTTGCATGAGCTTCTACACTTCGATCATCTGTAACTGATTTAACCTCTGGAGACTAAGTTTATAACCTGATGGACAATTTTGTTCATTTTGTAATAGGAAACAGACGTTGTACCAGACACACAGCTGCTGGAGAAGTTCAGTCAAATTTCTTTTCATTCCTATCAACAATCAGAAGAAGCTAGCAGCAAGTTATCTTTGGAGACAATGTATATCACCGACTTCTTTCTTGCTCTGGCAATCTGTAATACTGTTGTAGTTTCACACCCTAATCAGCCACGTCAGAAGGTAAGAAGGGCTTGCTTTTGGCTATTTGGCCGTATTTGCAAGCAGCTGATCTCCTTTTGGTGGTTCAGCTACAAAAGGAAAAATACAATTAACTGACATTTTAAAAATTATCCTTTTCACGTCTGCTGGTTTGTCCTATTAGAAAGAAGGGAATTACTGTAAAGCCATGCAGTGCAATGAATTAATGAATAAATTAAATGAAATAAAATTATACCAATAAATTGGCTTCAATCTTTTTGTTTCTGTGGCCATTTGTAACTTCTATAATACAAATTTGGAGATTAAATTGCAGCTGTAATTTTTTCCATATTCTAGTTACGGATTTTTTTAGATATAGGTATAACTTCCTGTTATACATTAACAATCAGGTTGCCATCACAAATAGGATCTTGTTGGCTAAAAAATAAGAAAAATCTATGAAGATCTGCAAAGAAACTGAGAATGCTCTTACCTGTTCCCTGACTATTGAAATGGAGATTCAGCAAAAGTATGGAAGATGAAGTTTTATATGTATATTAGTCTGAAGAAAAATTGCTTTGCAGTATGTATAAAGTTGTCTCACCACAAATTAACTAGTGCATTTGCTAGGCTGCCCTGATTTGGTAGTTTGGAGTAACCACTTCTTGCTTTTAGTGGACACAACCTAACTTTTTTAAAAAATGGTACTCGGTTTTTTTCAAATAATTTGGGTTTTTCCAGTGTGGGATTTTCATAACCCGATTTTTTGTCAGTTTTGACTGTGTTGCAGGATAATTCCTAAGTTCAGCTTTGATTTCTTTCCCTCATTACCTCATGATTACATTCATTCACTTTGTTTTTGGAAAAAAAATTAGTGACATGTGCAGAACTAGATTTTGGTGTCTGTCTAGGCAGTAAACCTACAATCATAGCAGGAGACATTCACCAAACATCTCAAGGTAATAAGAGATTACAGTGTAGACACAGGAAAAGGCAATGAAAGGATGTTCCTAGTCTCTGTTTCTGTAGTGTTGAATGGAGACAAATTGCAACTTGCTGGAACTGTGGAGGAACTGAGCTGCAGTTTGTCCCTACTTTTTGCTTTTCTGTGGCAAAAGAGAACATGCTTCCTGGTAACTCATTCTTACGTCTTCACTAGCAATGAGAAATGAATGTGAGCCTTGTATGGCTTATTTTTGTAAGCTGTTACCTTCCTAGCTGTTGTGAGTAACAGGAAGCCAACTATTTAATAACACTGATCACAGGGAAATTGTCTTTTAATTTAAAACACTAAGAACTGTTGATAAGGTACTGAATGTTTAGCAGTCCTTGTAATCACATGTGTTTTGCTAATTCAGAGCAAAGATTAAAGTGTTTAGTTCAATTTGCCACAACTTCTAAAAGTTACAGTGTCATACTATCTGTACATTACTGAAAGTTCTGAAAAGAAGTATTGCTTGGAATCATGAATTAAACTTGAGACACATCCAATTTTCAGACCTGAAGTACTTTCACAGCTTATAGAGGCTGTTTACTGTACTCATATGGTTTCATGTTTACTTGAGCTGGCCATCTTTAATACAAGCAGTCAAACCCATGGTAAATTTTAAAATACTGTTTTCATTATGAAACATACCTACTTTGTAAGATGTCCTTTCTTAATATAATAAAATAGGAAGAATTTAACATAAATACTTTCTCTAACTATTCTGTTCCAGATGAGACTCTCTTCACTGAGTAGGATGCCAATTAAATCACTTGAGGAAATCAGGCAAATGTTCCAGAAGTTTTCAGTCTGGAGACTAAGTTCTTCCCCACTTCCAAGTGTCAAGGAGTCATCGTCTGAAAGCCCCAATACTTTTGTGAGAAAACTCTCTATTTTTAGAATGAAACTGGCTTCACCTATTTTGGATGGAGCTGCTCAAAGGGTTTCTGAACCTCACAATACTGCCAGCCCAGAAAATTCTCAAGTTCCTGGAGAACTATGTCTAGTGAATTTAGCTGCTGGTGGTGAGCCCAACCATGCTGTGTTATCTGCTGAATTATCTCCCATATCAAAACTATGTTATGAAGCTGAGAGTCCAGATGAAGCTGCCTTGGTTCATGCTGCTAGGGCTTATAAATGTGTTTTACAGTCTAGGACTCAAGATCAAGTAACTGTGGACTTTGCAGGTCTGGGATCTTTAACATTTCAGGTTTTGCATATCCTGCCTTTTGATTCACTGCGGAAAAGGATGTCAGTGGTGGTTCGGCATCCAGTCTCCAACAAAGTGGTGGTGTACACAAAAGGTGCAGACTCAGTCATGATGGATTTGTTGAGAAGTGCATCTGAAGGTATCTGTAGAACTTGTAATTCTTTGCTTGCCCTTACCGTTCTTCAATGATAAGTTTTAACATTTTCCTACTTTAAGAAAATATTTAGACCTTCAAAATTTTCTGCTAAATTTAGCCTAAACATGCATGTTTAATTTGCTTTCTCTTCTTTTGTGTGTTCTTTTTTTTATCTTTTTTCAATAATTTTGAAATTGAAGAGAAGATTAAAGAAAGAACTCAGCAGCATTTGGATGACTATGCCAGAAGAGGACTGCGTACTCTGTGTGTTGCTAAGAAGGTATTTAAGTTTATTTATATTTTGAAGAATGTTTTCAGTCTGTGGCCAGCCTCAGTGGTACCACCAGTGGAGCAAATATCATGTCCTCTAAACAGATTCTATTGCCACATTTTGTTTATCCTGATGTTCTTTTAGAAGGAATTTGTAAGAAAACTCAGATAATTCCTGACATCTGTTAGATTGCTGTTGTTGTCAGTTTAGGATGCCAAGCTTCTTAGCATCCTGATTTTAAAACAGGGATTGTCGAATAGCCAGATTTTTCTTTAGGAGTTTGGTTTAGCAGGTCTCCTTGTGTGAATCTTACCCTGGGTGGAATTCCAGACAGAGAAAACAGATTAAGTCACACCTGTTTAATTGGATTTCACGAACAGTTTGCACTGTTACAAGCTGTGGATGCACAACTGAAGTGATGTTTTGAGTTTCCATTTTAAATTCAGAGCTGCTCGGAAGTAAAATTCCCTAGGGATTGAAATGGGCAAGAAGCCTCTGTACAGAGCTTTGTGCAAAGTGAAAGAGCAGGTTGTGTAGCTGTACAGCCATTGAGCTGTACCCAGGTGTGCAGTGGTTCTGTGGCAGTGTCAGTGCTGCAGGTGGGCAGCAGTAGGGAGAGTGCCTGTCTTCCATCCAAATGGAAATCTTTCGTGCAGCCTCAGGAACCTGCAGAGTGCCAATGAGTAGCCTGGCAAAGTAATCTGACACTCTGAACATTGTACTAAATTCATGGACATCCTGGAGCATGTAAGTGACGCACTGTCAGGGGCTGCACTTTTAAGTTCAGGATGTGGACAGCAGAAGTAACCATGAGAACACTTTTGATGCAGTGTTGAAAACCCAGTACAGATACATGCCTTTATGTTTTCCCTCTCTGTGTAGGTGATGAGTGATGCAGAATATGCAGAGTGGTTAAATCACCATTTTTTGGCAGAAACCAGCATTGACAATAGGGAGGACCTGCTGCTTGAATCTGCCATGAGGCTTGAGACCAAACTAACTTTGCTTGGTAGGTAGAAAATACTGTAACTCCCAGGAAAATGCCTGTGATATTCATAATGGGAATTTGCTTGCAGAGAGCTGTGCTAATCTCAATCTGTGTAACACATAGCTTTCTACAGACTTAGAATTTATCGTCACTCCTGAATTTTCATAAATCTCACTGGTAGGTTTGTACTGGTTGAAAAGCACACTGAAGACAGATGGTGCTCTCCTTTTTTTTTTCGAAAAAAATCTACTGGTTTTTTGGGGATTTTTTTGTTGGGTTTTTTCTTTCATTGTTATTATCGGGTATTATTCTGTCTTCACCAGAGTTTTTAAATGTCATTGTAACAAGCACATGAAGTGATAGTAACAAGTCACAGGCCTGCCCTGTGCAAATATTCAGAGATACCACACTTCTGGGCATATTTTCTATCAGTGCTGCACTTGTGGCACAGCAGGTGTACTTGTGCTGTGTTCTCCTGTAACCACATAGAGAAAAGAAGTCAGGCATGCTTCTGCAGGAACCATTCCTCTGAAGGTTATTCAGCTGTGCAGAAATGAAACAAAAAATGTTTGCTGTAGGTGTGTGAAAGGTAAACTGCAGGTAGTCTGGGATAATAATTTTAGAGATCTGCCCAGCAAATAAGATTTGGAAAACCAAGCGCAAAGATCTGACCATGGTGGTAAAGGCAGCTCATGCTAGAAGCTGAAGAGAGATAGATCCTATTATGTAAAGGGAACTCCTTCCCTCATTTTGTGTCATATCTTCTTAGTGCCAATGCCATAAATCTTGATACTAAAGGAATTCTGAGATTACTGGCTTCAGTTTCTGGAGAGAAACTAGAGCAATGCTGAAAACCGATTCTTTTTAAAGAATATACAGGTACACTTTGCCATTAAAGCCAACAGAAAGAAAGCTGCTTTGGAGACCTGCTTTCTTGCAGGCTCATGTCTCTGGTGTGACAATAAGCAATATGGGTTGGCCCTAACATTAAATGGAAGTGAAAATAAGGAGGTTAAATAATTTCATGCTGCCAAGGTGCTTGCTTTCAGGAATTTTCAAGCATGTCATGGCAGCATGCCTGTTTTGACAGAGAACCAGCTCATCCTGTCACTCTTGGAGCATTTTGGTTTTGGAAATACAGTAGCACTAAACTTTCTGCTTGTCCAAATTAAGGTGCCACTGGCATTGAAGATCGCCTGCAGGAGGGTGTTCCAGACACTATACAGGCATTACGGAAGGCTGGAATTAAAATATGGATGTTGACAGGTGACAAGAGAGAGACAGCTGTCAATATTGCCTATGCTTGTAAACTGCTGGAACCGGAGGACAGAATCTTCACTCTTAAATCACAGAGTAGGGTGAGTAGAAAAGTAGATTTTCTTCTCTGCTGAAAAATTCAATAAGGCTATTCCACAAGACAATACAGAAAAGCAAATGATGTTTGCTTGGGAAACCAAAGTCCATTTGCTTTTCTGTATTGTTCTTCCTTGTGGGTAAAATATTAAATCTTTTTCTGTGAATGTACTATCTGTTTCTTTATATACAGTCCCTACATTATGATTAATTATTTTAATTGAATAAACTTCTTAATTTCTCTCTGTGGTAAGGTAAGGCGATGACATGGCCTCAGGTTTAGAGGATTTTTCTAAAACCTTTAATTTTTCTTTTTTTCTCTTTTTCCATATATCTTAAGATTTGTATATAAAAGATGGTGCAGTAGGAAGTAACTGGGGAAAATAAAGTGAAAAAAGAAAGGATTTTTAGTCCAGTTGTGTTTGAGGAATGCTTGGAGTTTGATTTGTGCCATCACTTTTCCTTTTACTTTGCTGGGAAATTCATGTCTCACTTGATAGTGAGAACTAAGTCCCTTTTGCAGAAGTGCTCTTCCTCCCTCTAACTGGCCTAAGAAATAAAAACCAGGATTTGATGCTGTTGCATGTCAAAGTGAAATGATGAGAAGATTTAAGAAGATGTGTTTTCTTCTGTGTTGCATGTGCTTTACATATATTGATACCACAGACTTTTTTAATATCTTATATTGATTCTGATAAGGTAAAACATTCCACAAGCCAGTGCCTCAGTAATTCATGGCAGCTCACCTGTAGTGGGATATAAAGTTCACTTTTGGCTTTGCATGCCAGATAAAAGAAACACAGAGAGCAAAAGTTTTATCAAAGCTGTGTTTATATTACAGAATCCTTTTTTGCTTTTCCTGCTAGTCTGTGAAGGTTTTCTGGCTTGCATATGCTTTTCTCTCTTCTCTTAATGCAATACTGGAGGAAATACGCTAAAGCAAAGTTTATCACGGATGCTTTTATTAATAGCAGTCTGCATCCTTTGTAATTTTTATAGGGGCATTCAGCCTCATGTATGAGCCTTTCAAGATAAACACCATGCAAGGACAGCATCTGACCTTTTCCCCATTTGTATTTTATAAATTGGAAAGGGAGACAGAGTACAAATAGTATTTCATAAGATGCCTTTCTCTTGTCTTTAATTAGGATGCCTGTGCCTTGGTAATGAGCAAAATTTTAGAAAGCATCCAGAAGAATGCCTCTGTCAAAAAAAAAAACAGTGAGAAACTTGGAAATGTCTCTGCAAGTACCTCCACCCAAGCTCAAGGGTTTAATGCAGGCCTGGTTATTGATGGAAGGACTTTAGAACATGTCCTTCACGACAGCCTACAGAATATTTTCTTGGAACTCACAGAAAAGTGTCGGGCTGTAGTCTGTTGCCAAGCCACACCACTGCAGAAGAGCGTCCTGGTCAAACTGGTGCGAAGTAAGCTAAAGGCCATGACATTAGCTGTAGGTGAGTCTTGTGGTTTTCCTCCTTTCTATGAAAAGAAGTAGAAGCCAGTTTCTTCTCCCATATATTTGGTAAATGTCTGTCACAAAATTTATTTTATGAGCAAGATAATTCTTTGAATTGTAATTGTCTCTGACATAAGATGATGTTTGTCTTCTGAAGTAGCAAATTTAGTCCACACACTTATGTCAGTATAAAGCAGTAAGAACAGCATCAGTCATACTGTTGTTATGTAGCACACAAAGCAACAAGAGCATTTTTCTTTCCATCACAACCCCTCAAAATAAGGAGGCAGAGGGGACATTACTGGCTGTGATTTAAAGCACCCATACTTTCTGGTGCAGCATGCCAGCTAAATTCTGACAAGAGGAACAGCTATTATCTATCTATCTATAACCAGCAAAGCTAGTTTTGATTTTTCCTCCTTTGTCTGTAGGTGATGGTGCCAATGATGTCAGTATGATCCAGGTGGCTGACATTGGTATGGGAATATCTGGCCAGGAAGGCATGCAGGTAGTGTATCCAAAGACAGCTGCAAATGATGATGTCAGGTTCCATTTTAAATCAGTTCAGAGTGTACTCTGGAGACCCAATAGCTCCACAGTCCATTCCCTTACATGGGCAAGACTTTACAGCCTGAGCCTCACACCCAGGCCTCAGCATTCCACCAGGAGCAATCAGAAGCTGAATGCTTCAGGTCAAGCTCCAAACAAGTTTGCTGCATGTCAGTGAGCTCCATATTACTCATGTTGTGCAGGGAAATGAGCAGCCTGAGTGTCCGTGTCAGTGATTTCTGTGCAATGATTTCTTGTGTAGTAATAATGATGACAGCCATATTTCTGCCTGTGCTGTGTTGGACAGAGCTCTGTGTGTTAGTTGTAAAGTCTTGTATGGAAGGGGATAGCTGAGTGAGGATAACCTGGCAAGCACTAAGTATACAAAATTATAAAGTAAGAATTTCCAGTGGTGGGTAAGTCGCTTGGTTGGCAGTATCTGAATCTTATCTTTAACAGTTTGGTTATAGCATATCCTTTTCTTCATGTGTGTTGCAGGCTGTGATGGCAAGTGACTTTGCAATCTCTCAGTTTAGACACCTAAGGAAGCTGCTGCTTGTCCATGGTCACTGGTGTTATACCAGACTTACCAACATGGTGCTTTACTTCTTCTACAAGAATGTGGTATGTAGCTGTCCCATTCCAGGGGAAATTATGGTTTATGTATTTTGAGCACAGAAGGGTTTAGTGAGGCTTTATTTTCTTTCTTCAGTTACTATTGTAAATGGTTTCAAAAAGCATGTGTCAAACAATTCAGTTTCCCATTTGCCTGCAGAGACCAGAGGCTTTTATTTCTTGGACTAAATTTCCCAGTCAAAGCCATTGTTTGATTTAACAGTGGGTGATGGACATTGCTAATACGGTGGCAGCATGACTGTTTCAGCAAGTCATGTCTGATTTTTAAATGTTTCCACAGATTACTTTAACCAGACCTAAGACCTACCAGTTTTTCTCTTGTTTTTAAAGCATTTATCAATGACTAAAATTTCATCATGTCATCTTTGGCTTTTCAGACCTACGCGAACCTCCTGTTTTGGTACCAGTTTTTCTGCGGGTTTTCAGGCACATCAATGACTAACTACTGGATCTTGATTCTTTTCAATCTCCTTTTTACATCGGTGCCACCCATCATTTATGGTGTTTTGGACAAAGATGTATCTGCAGAGATACTCATGGAACTCCCGCAGCTTTACACAATGAGCCAGAAATCTGTGGTAGGTTACAGAGTGCTTGGCCTGAAGCAAATTGAAATGGTCAGCATTTGAGCCGTTTGTCTTTCTTTCATGTTTCATCTCAGAGAAACATTGTTTTAAATTACCTTCTCTATTAGGAAGTGTCTAAGCCCATGCAATATGGGCACAAATAAAAAGTTGTTTTTCAGAAGTTTTTTAGGCTCTTTTTAGTCATAGACCTAATCTTATCAGACATTTGCATGATAAAAGAAATTAAGGACTTCAGGTAAAGCATTGTATTATACAAACATTGTTACCAGCACATTAATTTCATTTGTTGTGTCAGCTGTCAACATGCTTTGTCAAACTGCGATTTGTTTGAGCAAGATAAGGGCACTCTATATACTCCATATTTTTTCTTTGTCATATAAGGGTCTCAACTGCCATAGAACCAGAGCAGATTAATTTCAAATAATCCTCAAAGAACTTCTGTCGTTCAGGGTACTATTCACCCTACAGGTATGTTCTGAAATTTGCCTTCCCACCTGAAAACACTATACATTATACCTGGTCTATCAGTAAATTCTGTCCAAACATTTAGCAGAGAAAACCAAAGGGAGTGGGGGAATCGATTATAAATCAAAATTATATAGATCAGTGGAGTTTTTTCTGGTTTCTGCTTTGTTTAGCATGACGTCCAGCATAATTTTAAATTGATATTTCTAAAAGCTTGATAATTAAAATAATATCTTTATTATAACAATTAAAGGCTGTGACATACTGAGCCTGAGACAAAACAGGTGCTAAAAGTCCAGAGAGAGGAAATGCTGACTATATGAGTCACCTAAAACTCAACATTTTCTTTATGATCAGATCCTACAGATCTGATTAGAAGGCATTTCTTTACCAAGAGGATGGTCATACACTGGAGCAGACTTCTTGGAAGTGTGGTCAGTGTTAAGGAGGCATTTGAACGGTGCCCTTAATAATATGTTTGAACTTTTGGTCAGACCTGAAGTGATCAGGCAGTTGGACCAGATAATCCCTTCCAACTGAAATATTTAATTATTTTCTATTCTACTCTATTCTAACAAATACTTCTTTAAAAAAAATAGCTACAATATGTTGTGGACTAGTGTTGTCTCATTTATTATATATAATCTTGTAGAAGTTTAGGTCCAGTCTAGAAGGGAAAGAAGGTTATACAGTGAATGGGCAATTTTTTTTTTGCTTGTTTGTGGACTTCTACATTTCTTTTTATATACCCTTAAATATTTTATGTTGCTTGGTTTACAGTACTTTTGAAAAACAGAGTACTCTTTTGGTACCAATCCGAACCTCTGTAGGTTGACTTGAGCAGGTCTGTGCTTTGTCAGTCAGAGAATTTTAATTAAGTAAATGTTGCAAGGCCTCATTATTTGTTTTTATTTTTAGGATATGTACAATACAGTGATCTGAGCTGAGATGAAGGTTTTGAAGCGATATAATTAGAATTACTGCACTACATAATACTTTTTTCTTTCCCTTTTTATTCCCTTATCTTCTGTTAGTATTTTCTTCTTTTGTCCATCCCATCATTTCTTGCGCTGTGGTTGGAGTTGTTATAATTTCTTTTCTTGCATGGAAGTACATGGAAATGATTGCCTGGAATTAAATACAGTATAGAAAAAAGAGGAATGCTTTAAAAGATGCAATAAGATGCAATATGACATATTGCACCATGACATCACAAGTGTATAGCTTTGTATAAACTATAAAAAATAATGGAACAGTAAATGGGATTCATCTTCAGTAATTTAAAGCACTTTCCTGAAAAGCAAGTAAGTTTCCTATGTCACCTCCAGACAGCAGTTCAGTTCTTGAAAAGGCTGAATGGCTCTCTGGAAAAACCCATCTCTCCACTAATCATTGAGGACATCCTGGACTTCTAACCTATGTGTCTGACTTCAGAGCCTGAAGGAATGGGACATAGCTGAGCCAGAGCATAGGCAACTATGGTTTCCTAGGTGGCTGATCGTAATTTGCTGCTACTGGGGGAGGAAGTCTTTCTCCCTTCTCCCTGTTTCCTCTTCATCCATATAGTTAAACTATTTTCCTTCTGCCAGCTTAGTTATCCCATCAGGTTCTCCCAGGAGCTCATTTAACTCACTGAGAGAGCAGTGCATTATTCCAGCAGAAAAGTGAGTTTATTTCTCGCATGTAATGAGTTAAATTAGCTCACAGATGTGTCCCATCTGCACAGAGGAGTCAACACACGTAACAAAAAGGGATGGAGCTAGAAGAACGTGGGACTTGGTATTCAGTGATGGTAAGCTGCAGGGTACTTCCCTTTCAATCAGCCCCCTCTCCTCCTTAGGACTCAATTAGCTGAGGCTCTGGTACATCCATTCAGATAGGAACAGCTGCAAGATCAGAGTTCCCAGAGCTGGCTGCTGATTTAAATACTAACAGTTAGCTATATGTGTGGAGGGAGATCTTTGTTCTAATAACTATAACACAAAAGATGCCTTTTTCATTTGGAAACTAACTGGGATTACTTCTGCAGATAATCTTTTCTGAGGTCCACATTAATACTAGTTAAGGATGCAGCAATTTGTTCAGTTTGTTACAATGCCATTGTGTTTTTCTCTTACAGGCTTACATGCCTTCAACTTTCTGGATAACCTTGCTGGATGCTTTTTACCAAAGTCTCGTTTGCTTTTTTGTGCCTTACTTTGTAAGTGCTGGCTACAAAATATATTTATACATTTTGACTTACTTAAAACCTAAGCAATTTAGAGAATAGAATGAATTATTTGATTTTTACTTCCTTGTATATGAATGTATACTAGGAAGATCATCATTGGAACAGAACTGAACTGTGTGTGTGCAAATATGTATGGTATTGAAATTATTCATTCCACTTTGTATTAGGACTATACATAAAGAATATTTGACGCTGACCACTCTCTTCCTTTACAGACTTACTGTGGCTCAGACATAGACATTTTTTCTTTTGGAAACCCCATAAACACAGCAGCACTCTTCATAATGTTGTTTCACCTTCTCATTGAGTGCAAGTCTGTGGTGAGTACTTTGTTTCCCAAAGAGAATATTCCTTACAGAGTATGTGCATACAGCTTTCAGTAAAATTAAAGGGAAAAATATTTTCATGTACAAAACAGAATAAGTATAAAAGGGTCAAACTGTAACTGTTATATTTACGTGGCCAAGTGTGGCCACATAACACTCCTGTCATTGGAACCAATAGAAATATGACTAAAATTAACAAAACTTGGCCTCAGAATTATTTTTAAATAGTGAAATGATCCTGCTTCCTTTTTCCTTTTCCACCTTAGGGGGGTTTGGGGAAAGCTGGTTCAGTTTTGCAAATGGTAAAATGCACCAGTAATCTGCTGAAACTTCCTTAGTTTGCAAAGTTTACATGTCAACGACAACAGTGTAAATGGCTGATATTGAATGCTTGGAATTGATGATCCTCAGTGTGG
Organism: Certhia americana; assembly: GCA_018697195.1. Taxonomy (NCBI): domain Eukaryota; kingdom Metazoa; phylum Chordata; class Aves; order Passeriformes; family Certhiidae; genus Certhia; species Certhia americana. The sequence goes on along the minus strand of CM031860.1, from coordinate 40,881,596 downwards.
CCAGGATAAACAACTCAGAGGTGTATTTTGATGCCAGAACTGGAAAACCAATATGCTAAAAAACATTATTTCAATTTTTAAGTCTGATCAAGCTAAAGCATCTGCCTTAGCTTGGATATACTTAGAACCCTTACAAGGGTAATACTTGGGGTTTTGGCTTAATTTTAAAGAAAATCCAATGATGGGTGCAGTAGAAGGACACTTATTAATGGAATTTATTTTTTCTTTGACTTATAAAAAGTATTTTTAGGATTGTTTTATAATGGATGAAATGTCAAGTTGTGATTCAGTCTTTTCATTGTTCTTTTGGGAGTATGATAGCCATAGTTGAAATGTCTTTCACAAAAGAATGAAAAGCTATGAATTTATGAGAATTTTAAAAATTAAATGTCTGGAACCTATATACTATAGAAAGAAGGCTCCATTCTTTCTGGACTGTTTTGTATGAAATTAGGAATATTATCTCAACAGATGTATCCTCTTTTACATTCAACAGCTGCCCTTGGAGGAAAAGTGTGAATGTTCATGCAAATACAAATGTAACAGTCTTTCTATTTTACAGCTTAAATCTTATTTCTTTCTTTTTCTGAATTGCAGACGTGGATACATACAGTAGTTATAGTTGGCAGCATCTTGTTTTATTTTGTGTTCACTCTGGCTGTTGGAGCAGCCTGCAAAACCCACAACCCACGATCAGATTTTTACTGGATCATGGAAAAGCACGTGACAGACCCAGTATTTTACTTAGTTTGCCTTCTGACTATTTGCATTGCTCTGCTACCCAGGTGAGTTTCTGGTTTATAATTCTGGGTTGCTGCTGTCGCCAGAATTAGTTTTCTGTGAGTCAGTGATGTTATGAATCTCTGGCTAGAGGTCATTCCCCCCTAGCATACCCCAATAAAAATGAAAATTTTGTGACTCTACTAGACTAAGCTATGTGAGGACAACTTTTTAGTACCATTTGGTTCTCCCAAGTAAACTTAAGTAGTAAAAAAATTTCTTTTGTGATTTATATAATATTAAATATTGTCTTTGGAGGGTAATGAAACAGTAATTTTTGTAATTGCAGAGTTCATAATTGATATACAAATCAGTAAATTAGTGACCAAAGTTGGACATGTGCTATATATAGACAACGAAATACTGTGCTTAGTCTGTGTTAGTTTGTGAAATGATTTTCTGTTTTAAGTTTTTCATGAATATGTACAAGAGTATTTAGAATGAAGATACAGGCTTCTTTGTGGTGTGGAAGCATGCTGACTAGATTCACAAGGGGTCTTGATTTTTTTTGTCTCACTGAAGTTCAAGTTCAATAACTCATTCACCCTGGAATGGAAGTAGTATTTGCTGAAGGTGAAAGACTCCAGCATGCCAAGCAGGGAGACACCTGAACAAGCTAACAGAGCAAAACAAACCATGTGAAAACCAGTGAAAGAGACTTCATCAAACCTTCTGTTTAGCTGTTTTTAGTAGCCACAGCTATCTTCATTTCACTGGCTGAGCGTGAACTCAAGTCTGTAGCCTACTAGTGAAATGCCTCCTAATTATTTATTCTTCAGTGCTAATCATTTATTTTTCTGTGTTATGTCTCTCTCTTTCTCTCTTACATCATTTCAGAAAAAATGAGACTTGAAATTAAATTGCACAGACAGATACTGAGAAGAATTGAAGAGAATTAGTGGTTTCCTGCTCACCTGATGTAATTTTATATCATTAGACACAATCTGAGCACACTTTCTGGATCAAGTGCTGTAGTACAGGCTGCATAAGTTATCAGTCCTGCCAGCAGGAAAGCTGGCAGAGCCATGCCTGTAGATGCCTGCAATGGTCACCAAATATTAAGTCCCATTTGAACATGTCTGATCTGTCTTAAGCATGTCATCAAGAGTTTTATTGCACTTACTGGGGATTATGACTGATTTGATTTGACTGATGGCTTTGGTTCACACTTCAGCAGAATGACAAACTGTAAGGTGGAAGAAACACATGGCCTCTTCCCTTTCTGTCCCTGCCCTCAGCTTGGTTCAGGTGGTGACAGTAAAGCCTTTTTTTTCCACACACAGTAAATCTCCCCTACGTGACAAATTAATGGATAAAGGGTGTTCTGGGACTTTTTGGTAAGGCTGTAGAGAGCCAAGGTAGGATAAACGTTTCAGCTTGGTGACTGCTTTCAATGCGTGGCGGTTGAGTTTTGAGGACGGCATTGGTTTTCTTGGTGAATTAAAGACAAACTATTTAGAAATTCCTTATGTCATATGTGCTCTCCCTGAGTCAGTACCTCAGAAGATTTATAGGTGTTGTGGCTAATTTCAGCTTTTCTACTTAAGTGATTTGAGGTAGAAGTGCCTATTATGAGACTACTGCTGAAACATGTATGTTTTTCTCCATATTTATTTCTCATATGATCCTTTGTTTGGTGCTCAAATGCCCCCACTGAGGGGCACTGTGAAGCCAGGGGGTCCTCTGCAGCTTCCACCATGAGGGGGTGAGATTGGGCTTTCACTGGAGGTCTGAAGGAGAAGTTCTCTTAAGGAGGGACAGATATTGGATGCCCTGTTGACTGAAAATTCACTGCAAAACTCTATAAATAAATCCAACCTAGAGTTATTTATTATTTATTATTATTTTTTATTTATTATTATTTTTTATTTAATTTAAGTTGCCAAATAAGTCAGTTCTAATATAACAAAATTACAGAATGGCCTGGGTTGGAAGAAACCTTAAAGATTATCTAGTTCCAGTCCAGGAACTAGGCTTCAGAGTTATGTAAATGATGTTTTGTTTTCTTTAGTCATTGGAAACAGTTTTGGGTTTTCTTTTAAACAGCTTATTTGTAACTGTGTTTATTTTGTAGATATTTGATAAGAGTTCTCCAAGGAACATTGTTTCCATCTCCGGTGTTGAGAGCCAAATACCTTGTCAGACTTTCCCCCGAGGAGCAGAGGAAAGCAATTAAGAAATGGAAAGATGAGTGCAATGTGAGTGATAGAGTGGAGCTCCAACCTACTTGTGTGCCTTCCAGCTCAGCTGCAGGTGCTGTATTAGAGGAAGAAAGCACTGACAGTGTTTTGCCAGCATCTTTTCAGACCTGTTCAAGAGATGGGTTAGTAAAGAACACCTCCTTCTTACCAGACATTCAGGATGAATCTGGGAGCACAAGTGGCTTGAACTCTGAAAAGACTGAATTTATCAAAGGAAACTAATGCATTTACATTTGGTGGTAATAGTTCATGTGCCAAAGCCTCTGTCTGTGCTTCTGAACAGGGCAGCAGTGCTGTATCTCTAGCACACAAAGCAATTTTGAGTTCTGTGTTCTGTGAAGAAGATGCTTTATTGTATTTTACAAAGTTGGAATGCTAGCTGGTTAAGCACAAGAGTAATAACTGCTGATTTATGCCATGCTGTGGATTTGTTTTCTTTAGCCAAGGTAGGTGATGAATACATTTCCTTTAAAGCTTTTTTTATAAGACACTCCCATAATTTATTAAGATGTTCAAAGGCTAAATGTCTGGACTGTTTTTATATTTTTTCACACAGTAGACTTTGCATACTGCTTATTTCTTGTATGCAGCATTGCATAACACCTTGTGGTGTTATGGACAGGACATTGCATGAGTGTGCATTTGCAGAACCTAGTTCGGGTAACTCAGCCTGCTCCCTTACACTGCTGCCCTAGAACTCTAGCATGCCCTGGGATTCACCACTTGCTGAAGTATAAAGTAAGCAACAGGGCTGGGATGTGGTGTTACTGGTTGGCTTGTTTCAGGACTTATTACATGTTCTAGTGTGTGTACACAGTAATTTATATAACCACCGTGGTCCAGTTTGTTCACCAGGCTGTTGCATGGGCCATCTCACTGATGGACAAACACCATTTTAACCATAAGAGAGAAGCCTAAATGAGATATGGATAGCACATCTCCCTCGCCTTCCTCTTCACATGAAGAGAAAATCCTAAGTGCAGCCTTACGTTTTCTATGACAGTTCATCCTCCTGCTCTATCACTCCATTTTGACTCCATGTGCCATTTTCATGTTATCTGCCACCAAATGGACTTCTTTCCCACCTCACCCAATTCAGATGTTGGCTGGCTGTCTTTTCTCAAAAGTATCTCGTGCCTGTACTACAAAATTGTCTGCCAGCAGCCATGAGGAGCTCCAGTCTGTCTTCTTCTTGATAGCATCACTCTTTTTCACTTTCAGGTGTTTTTGCATTCCTCCATGTTTTTGCAATAATCAGTTTAAATGTCTCTAAAGACTGCTTAAAAGAAGGCATAGGGAATTGTGTGTCTCACATTTGAGTGCTGTTGCTCATCTGTCTCCAAGACAGATGAGTCTTGCCCTCCACCAGTTTCCCACTGCTCACACACTGCACAAAAAGTGGCTGAGATGCATGTGACGACTTCTAGATTCCAGACTCTCTAAAATATTACCTCCTTTTTGCTTCCCTTCCCAAAAAGTTACATGGATAATTTAGAGAGGAACTTGGGAAATCTGTTTGTATTCACTAGCACCTATTGAAATAAACTTTTCCTCAAACTGTAGCTGCTAATGAATTATTAGTGCTGAGCCTGTTTTTCGATTCTGTTACTTTCTAAAAGTTTCTGCTTTCAAATTGCCAAGATTTGTGTGTTTATTTTTAGGCACCATGTTTTGGTCAAGGCTCTGCTTTTTAACTGAACCATGAGCTTTCCACATCAATGATCAACATTACATATTCCACATCTTTTCACATCTCTGAAAGAATTTAAACAAATGCTGTGAGGTCTGGACAGCTGCTGCTACACAGGGCAGATATTGAGGGCATGCTGGGTTCATTCAAATGCCAGTCACCACATGTTACCAAATGTTTAAAACAGCTTTGTGTTCAAAAGGTAGAATGTAATTAGGACTGATTCTATCGCTAGTGTTAGTGAGGAGAAAAAGAGAAAATATACTTTTTGTTTAGCCTGTAGAAGAAAAGTAGTCGAAGGAGAAAGTGATGACAGCCATTTCTGATATTTAGTTTTTTTATTTTTTTTATTTTTTAATTTGGTTCAACATATGACAAAATGTTTCTGGTAAGTTGTAACAGAAAGTTAGTGGAGACCTTTGAAGTGATGGCACACATTCAAATTCCAAGAGATCTTGTTGGTTTGAGTTACTTTTTCAGATGTTTGTCTGTAACATCCTTCTTGCTGGGGGGGCTTGGAGGGGCACCTTGCCACAAGCAGAGTCCAGGTTTCTCAAGTGAAATAGCTTTCTCAACAAGAAATGGGTGCTGCAAGGTTGCAAAATTGTCAGCAGGTTGGTTGTGTGGGGAGACAACTGATACCAGGGCAGCATCACAGAGGAAGAGTTACTGGGATGAAGTGAAATAAATCACCAACTCTGCTCCACAGCTCCAGTGTAGGTTCAGCTCCATCCTTGTCCTTCCTAGCAGATGTTATCCTGCTGTGAAGAGCTCCAGAGAAACAGGCAGTGCTTTCCTGCCCTCATAGTCAAATATCATTTGTATATTCATTGTCTTACCTAAATGTTTCTTCTGCACTTCAAATTTACATCCTCTTTGCACTTGTGGCCACTGAGAGGAGATAGATCCATGTTTTACAAGTCTCTAAGACTGAGGTATGTTGAACTTTAGTGGGGAGCTCCAGCATTTCCAGTGACCTGAGGGAGTGCTCTCTCCTCCCCATCACTGTGAAAAAGAGTTTGGGGACAACACCAGCCTGTGACCTGCCATCTTGTTGCCTCTGCTGCAGAAGCAGAACCTACCAGCACATTTGAGAGGTAGATGATAATTTAGAGTCAGGAGTTAGCATTTTTTTTCATATAAAAGTTGTAAGTATTTAGATTAACATCTTCAAAACCTTCTGACTAAGCTATGGCATCAAAATAACTACATGAAGAAACATGAGTGGGAGTCATCTGTTAGACCCAAGACCAACTGCATGATGCCTCTGGGACATTTAAATTGCTATTATGTGACTCTTTACAAGCCTCCTCACTCCATTACTCACTACTTAGTTCAGTGAGGTTTTCAGGACACTGTTCCTCTCTGCTGAGATTATAAGTGCTTTTGTACCACCTGAAGTGGTGCAAAGCAACATTTGTGTGTGTGTATTGCATACTGGCACTCCATATTGCTTAAAACTGTCCTCTACAGGCTGTGTTTTATTAGAGGATTTCAGCAAGCAGTCTGGGTCATAATCTGTTGAGTAAAACTTGCTTTGGGGGTCGGAGGGGTTTTTTTTTGTTTGATTGTTATTTTTTTGTTGTGGTGATTTTGGGGTTGGGTTTGTTGGATATTTTTGTGGTAAACAAACAGCAGAAATATCTCAGGGCATTTGCCGTGATTACTTGCTGTCTTTTATGAAGGGGAGATGATGGTAGTGAGTCTCCAATAAAAGCTTTAAAATACTAATTAGCCATAACTAAAGTAGTGCCAAAAGAACAGTGGAAACAAATTGTACTCCCTCTGCTTCTCAACAGTTCACTGTCCCCTTTATTAATTTTTTTTTAGCACTGAAAATATCACAATCACCTGCTTGCTTCTGCACTCCTGCACTTAGGCACAGCATGATCTGACTTTTCCATTTTGAAGATAAGCTTTTTAAGAGCATTTCACAGGTGGCTTCCATGTGTCATGAAAGAAAGCACAGCATTTACACTTCTTTAATTTTAAACCAAACCAAAACTACCACCATCAACTGCCCCAAACTTTGTAGCTACATCTAGAACAGACTTAACTCTGATTTTGATGTGCAGTATTTGATTTACAGAAGAAAGTACTTGTTTTAATTTTTCTTTTTCTTTCACAGCAACCACACCTCTAGTTTGGTTTGGTAAACATTTGCAGGTGGCAGAAAGCCACAGCCTTTGCTGAGTATTGTGGCCACACAGTGAGCTTTGGTCTGTACCTGGGGCACAATCTGAGCTGATGTTTAGCCCAAGCTGGTTTTTCCACAGCCTCATTTCCTGCAGCACAAGGCTGAGGACTGGCTGAGGACCAGAGCTAATGCAGAGAACCCTCTGCTCCCACCAGCCCTGGCTCCTGGCCAAGCCTAATGGGCAACTTCTGAATGTCTTAACAACATTCCCATGGTTGAATTTCAGTGCGAGTTTTGTATTATTTGTTCCTGTTTTGTTCTGGTTATGTTACTCTTGCCCTCATGGGTCTGGCTTCCTTATTGCAGGGGAAAGGTAAATTCTAACTGTTTGAAGCTTCTGTGTGCTTATTATTTTGATTTCAGTGTATGTACATGTTGCTGAAATTCTGTGTACAAGTTAAAGAAAGACTTGCTACTTAAAATTAATTGTATTCCAGACCAAAATTATAGAACAGAATCCATTCAGATTGCAGATCTGATTGCAGCTTCAGTTTTTCAGATTTCTGAGTCTAGGGCAGTTGTTGGCAGCAGTATTCATTGTAAATTCTGTATTGGAAGCATACACACAGAAGAAACTAGGAGTTGCACAGTGGTAGTAGTGCCAGAATCTCCACAAGTATTGCAGTGCTAACAGGGCAGCTAAAAAAAGTCAGCTAAGGATTCAAAAATGCCTTTTGAAGGGTATTTTTAGGCATTATTGCTAAAGTTATAATTTAATACCTCCATATTATTGTTTAGTCTCTAAAGATTAAAACATATTTTCAACAGAGAAGTTATTTGGAAAATTATTTTAAATTTTTATTAGTACAACTAGAAAGAAACACATTGGCTTGACTGAGTGGCGTTGCTTCCATTTGGAGATACGGCTGTGGTAGAAGCAAAACCAAAAAATGTTACCTTACAATGAGGCTACACCTGTGAGACAAACAGCATAATTGTGATCATAGCCATTATGTCAGCACTCAGGAAAACGCTTGATACAGTGAAAGGAAGAGCATGTTTGACTATTTCATGTGCACACATAAAAAAGCAGTATAAAAATACATTTATAAAATTACAAATTTTCTCTTTACATGGAATGTTGTGTCAGACACAGCAGTGGGAAAGGATAACACCCAAGTGCTCCCTCCTAAAGCTGTTTGGGATGGGGTTCAGCCTGGAATTTCTTCAGACTGATCCCGTATAGGGCAGGGCTGGACCTTATGTTTAAGCCTCATTTCCTGGGAGGGACTGCTTGGAAACTGGTGGTAGGCCAAATCCAGTTAATTAAAATGTGTAGTTACATGTTATCATTTGGTAATGCTAATATCTACATGAATAGTTTTATGTACTCCAGTGCTTTACAAAATTCAAAGCTGCTAACCACTGTATCTGGTGGAGAGAAGCCAGGCTGGGTTGTTCATTCTGCAACAGCACCTCTTTGGAAAACAGACCTGACCAGACCTTGTCTGACACCAGCCAGCTGGTTCTAACAATCACGGGCCACCTTCTCATCAGGGAACTCTTGATAGCCAGCTCCAGGAGTCAGAGTTCTTCTGCCCTACAGCCACAGAAATCCCAGCCCCAGAGGAAAGCTTAAGTGAGGACTGAGCTCCAGTCTTCATATCCTTAAGGCAAGGGCATCAATAACCTGCTTCAGCTGTAATCTACTTACACTAGATAAACACAGTCACAGCTGCTTTCTCTCATTTATAGCTGGGGGAAGGAGAGTATTTGAGTGTTATATCCTTAAGATATTAAAAGTGAAAAAAACCCAAACCCAACAGTTAAATCTAGCAAAGCCTTGAAGCATGAAACAGTGATTCAATAATCACTTAAATAGTTTCAGAATCCATAACATAAATATTGAGTATTTATTGATATTCATGTCTACAGAGTGGTCTAGTGTGACTTGTTGTAATGTTAGCGACATTTAAGGAGAAGATAAGGAGATAAGAGATAAACCTTCATGAAAGCAATAGACCTATGTAGATGAGTTGCAACATGATTAATAGTACCTGAAATGTCCATGTGTTAGGTGCTTTAATGCATGTTTCCAAATGCAGCAGTCATGCTATTGACAAGGCCCTGTCATGCTGTCATGGGGCCATGCCAGAGGTAGAAGAGAGGGTTATTATGTGCCTTAGGCTGGATTCACAGGGGACTAGGCACAGCACTGAAAACACAAATTTTAAAGGCATTGTTCCCCAGTGGAATTTATCCTGTAATCCTCCTATTCCTGACTAGTCTGGTTCTGGACTCCTAAAAGCTGATAAATGTGCAGGACATCATCTACAGCAGTTGATAGGACACACTTCCCCTCTTGCAACATAAAAAGGGGCCAAGCTCCATCAGAATCTTTTCCAACCAGATTCTCTTAGAGTTAAGGCTTAGTGTCTTACTACTACACAGATCTAGCTGTAAAACACATCTGGCTACCAAGCACCTGAACTGGAATTTGTGAGCCTTTGTTGGTGAAGCTGTTGTACTGTGCTTCTCATATTTCTAATTCTCATTTGAACAGAAGCTGAAATCCCAAGCCTTCTATCACTCATTTTCTTTTTGCTTTTCTCTTTTTCCCAAATGTTTTATTTTGCTAGTGAAAAATAAACTTTAAATGCAAGGTACAAGAGACCTGTAAAAATTAACCAGCTCCCCTGTATTTTGGACAGTGCCCACACTGCATCTTTTGCATCTTAAATCTGCGTTTTCCATTTCTCACATGATGTACAAACTAGCTGACTATAGGAGGGGAAACCATTCCAGTGGTATTGCCAACCCTCTTATGTTTATAGAGGGCTGGAGATGGTCAGTGCATGCTTTGTATGCTGAACACATTATACAAAGGGGGGAGGAAAGCCAGTGGGGTGCAGATTTGATAAATGCGCTGGTCAGCGTAGTGCTGCTGAGACATGGGTGTTTCCTGGACATATTAGGACATTGGAAGCTTTAGAAGATTAAGTGCTAGAGGCTGGCAAAAGAGTTTGAACAATAAAGTTTTGGTCTCTAGTGCCTCCACTGGTAGTCATGGGTCTGTTGGCCTACTGGTTCCTCCATCACCCTCCCCAAAGGGATGCCCAAGCTGGCTCTGGGAACATAAACTGTGGAATTAGGACACAACAGGGTTATGCCCATGCAAATTAACCACCCTGAGGGACAAAATGCATTAGCTCAGGCACGCCAGGAGCATATGGCTACATACCTTTGGAGACCTGCATGCGTGCTTTGATGTGTCCTGTGCCACAGGGATATATGTACAAACTCATCAATCTCTTCAACACCCTCTAGCATGTGGTATGGCCCTGTCGAGAGCTGTCCTTGTGAATGTATGTCCTGCAGTGCCTTATGAATGCACAAAGTTCCTTCCTCATTACAAGAAGTGACTAAAAATGCATGTGCTACTAATTGAGTAGTATTAAAATAGATTATTGTAAAAGTTTTACTAGTCTGTGCTACTGCTTAGTTTTAATAGCTGAAAGGCAGAAAGTGGTTCTTTTCTTTTAAGCTTTTTGCAGTGTTTGGAATAGCACCACAACACAGTTAAAAGAAAAGTCAAAAGGATTATTAATTTTACCACAAAGTATATTCATGAGCAGAGGATTTACCGGTAACACACTGCATATTCCATAGCTCCACAACAAGAATAGATAGAGCTTGAAACTCCTTTTCACAGAGTTTCTGGACTGCAAAACCTTCAGTGTTGAAGGGCTAATTCCCTTTTTTTGTTTGTCTGTCAGCACAATTCTTACCATCTGGAGTTAGTTTAGCAGAAAGGTGTGGATGTATATTTGTCTTTCAATCCACTCAATAAAATGTGACACGTTACTGTAAACTCCAGGTCCCAAAACCTTGGAAAAGCAGACAGAGCCCCAAGATGTTAAACCAAACAAAGTCCAGCGCCCTGCAGTATGCTCACACACAAGTGGTCCTCCACTGTCACCCTGCAACAGGAAAGTTAAAAACAGTCTATTATACACATGGCCAACACTCATGGTTAAAGCTATATCACAGTTCCTACACCCATTTAGCAAATAACTCAGCTGTAAAATCCAGCTGCTCTTCTGAACTGTGTAGCCACACACAGCATTACCAGTATTTATTACCCATTACATTTGTACAAAAAATTATCTGAAAAAGGCTCGTACAAATTAAAAATTTAAATACAGATAAACCCTAGAGTCTTCAAGCAGCACTTCATTAACATGAAGAGAAATTGTTTACATCAATATTAACAGTAATAATAGTAATAACAATAATAATAATAAAAGTTGGATTAAAGTATGTAAATAGACAGCTGTCATTCCTACAATAGATTAAGTATGCTACATCTAACATTTCTAAAAGCAATTCTGTTTGTTGAAACTTTCTGTTTCTCCTTACAGAGAAGCCTACCATGCAAGAGTCCACAGTGCCAGATTCGTAGCCAGCACACAGCATCCTGCTGGTGATGATTTTCATGTCAAAATATGACTGGCATTGTTCTAAGGAAATTATGCGAACCTCTCCTTCTTGAAGTTTGAAAGGCACTGAAAAACAGAATTAAGTGTTTATTATACACAAATTCACAAATACGTACCTATTATGACTTCATGAGGTACCACAAACATTTCCATTGGGGTACATTATAAATATTGCTCTTTATATATATTAAATGTAAGGAGCACACTGTGTTACATTCTTGAGAAGAGCTAAGCACATGGGGATTAGTGTGACATTTGCTGTTTATTGAGCACTTGCACCTTGACATGATGCAGTTTGTGACTTTTAATATGGGGGCAGTAGTGACTGCAAAACAGTAATGTGAGAGAGGTGGACAACAGATTTGATTCACTGTTCCAGGGCAGGACCTCCTTGGTTTTTGGTGTCTGTCATGGTAAAACTTGGTAATAATCACAGCCATTTTGGTTATGTTTGGGTAAATTTGACTTACAGAATGTACCAGGAAATCAGAATTTGAACCTAATGAAATTATTGTAATATGCTCAAGAGACAATAGAAGACTTCTCTTCCTAGTCTAAGCAACTGAGTGAGCTCAAATTCAAATCAAAGTTGTTCAACCTAGGGTATGCAGTACCAAATGCTATGTAGCCACAGTGGGTCTTGATGTTTCCTAACATAAAACCTTTAAAATTGACCACATTAGAGAACAAAAAAAAAATTCTCCATTTACCAGTGCTGCAAAAATATTCTGTCAGAGTTGTTTTTTCTGACATCATATAGAGATATTTTTAGATGGGCAGAGATGCTAGTAAACAGCTTACCATTCATGTGTGCAATTTAATTTTAACTACATCTAACCTGGCTACTACAACTGAAGGTCCACTGAAGCAATACGGAAAAGAAGATTCCCTTACCCAGCATACAGAAAAGCCATCCCTAGTAATTATTCTAATAATAGCAAAGGGAGAAACACAGTGGCTAGTGCACTAAAAGTGTTGGGGCCAGGGTAATTTGCATGCAATTCAAGCAGAATCATTTTGCCTGGACAAAGATTTACATAACACAACCATTCTTGTCAAGGATTATGGCAGCCCAAAAACAAGGAAACACACTAATGTTCTGTGCAGAGATACAAAAACAACACTTGTGATTGTGGAATAAATTGTGTCACAAGTAAAAAATTATTCATGATCCTGTTCCTCCAGCTTGTATGCCAGTGCTTCCAGTGACTCCAGCTTTCACTGAGACAAGAGTGTTTCCCTTGCACTGATGAGGTGGTACCTTTGCTCTGAATGCAACTTAGATGGGTTAAGTCGTAACTAATGTGGGGGTCTTTCTTGATAGAAGTTTCCAGATCCTCAACATTTTGAAAAAATGTAGCCAGTGTCTAAGTATGTATTAAGGAGCATAAATTGAGGCTGCTGCTTGAAAAAACTAGGCTATAGTCACAGCTTGAGCCCTTCAAGAGTAGTTACACTTTCCTAGTATTTGCTAAGATCCAGTAAGAATTTATAAAATACTGTAAATTTTAGATAAAAGTTTGTAGCAGTATCGCTTATTTGATTAACTCAGTAGAAGCTTCATTGTTTTTCAAAAGTCACAGAAATATTCATCTTACTTTTGTTGCCCATGTGTCCCCAGCCTGTGATGTAGCAATAGGTGTCTGGCTGAACCAACTGGCCCTTGCTGGGCAGGCAGACGGGTCTTACATAGCTTGTCTCGTTGATATCCTCATCTAGTTCCACAATGCTGATATCATAGTCTACAACTGCTCTGTTATAGCGTGGATGGAGGATGATGGTCCTCACTAGTCGGGTCTGCATGAAACTTGAGGGATGATCAAGATTGCTAATCCCAAGCACTACTTTCCAGACAGCTGCATTTTCTCTCCTTTGTAAAAAAGAAAAAAGAAAATAGAAAATTGGTGAAATTCTAGTCAAGGTCTTTCTTTTAAGCTAAAATACCCAAGAGAGTATCTTTCTCCCTTTTTTGCACACTGCAAAACATACAAATACTACCAGAAGAAAACAAATATTTATGCATTTTTCCTTACACCGACGATCTGAGCAACAGAAGACAATGCTTTCCATTTCCCTCCCGCCTATAATCAGACACATTAAAGCTCACTCCATCTGAAGATATGTAACCATGTATTAGTGGCTGTATTAAAGGCTGTCAAAGGCATCCCTTGGATCCTTCCCAGCATTAGTTGTTCACATGCTCAGTGGTGGGCACATACAAATTTCACTGGGGTGAGAATATTTTTCAGTAGTCTGCTGCTGACAGCAATTGTCTCGATGAAATCCCTAAGGAGTCTCAAAGAAGCAATTCTATTATGTAAATTAAATGTTTTGTGATAGCCATGGGAAAAGTCCTTATTTATTCAGCATTCAGTCTGTGCCAAGTATACTTTTGATTCCTAAAATCAAAAGGTAACTTTAACTCTTAAATTTTTTTGAGACCCTTTTGGTAAACATACAAGACCACAAAGCAGTGATACATATGATACAGGGGGAAACACTGAACTATTGTCTGTTGAGACACATCAGAAAAGCGTAGATTTTATGAAAGGCTTCCAGGCTGTAATCTCTTGATCCTAACTTGTGCCAGGATGAGTTGCAAGTTCTTCGTGGTTTCTAATTAGTCTGTGATGCTAAAAGCTCTCAAAAAAGTCACCATTTTTCACAACTGCTGAAAGGCAACTCCATGTAACTAAGCACCTTTGACAGGACTGAAGCTTATTCAAAGTAGTGTAAGTAAAAGCACACAAAATTTCAGCTTTTTCATAGTGCTCAACAGGATTTTAACTCCTGTAATTTGTAAAGGTATTAGGTTGCTAAATCAAGACTACATTTATCTTAAGAGTTGGATAAAAATTCTGGCATTTCAGACTATAATGATCATTTTATCATCATGATCAATTCATGATCTGTTCCATAAAGTTACAGATATTAAGTGCTGAGAATATTCATACACTATTGTGTTTATGATCATTGTAAAATAGCATTGCCTAGAGAAAAAAATGCAGTCAGCCAAAATGCATTGTCCTATCCATAAAAAAAAAAAATCTTAAAATGTTTTGGATGCTTTAATATAATGCATTTCAAAATTATCTTGACTGAACTCTGGGGACTATAAGAAAACTCACAAATGACACAATGTTTAATGCAGCTCTTTCTATTTATGCCCTCTACAAGTATTCATGGCTATTTGCATTATTTTTATATGGTCCTCATATTTTGTATTCCATTTTGTGAGTTTCACAAAATGGAGCATTTTGTATAAAGGACCAGAGCACTTCAAAATCTCTTTATGTTGTTGTCTTATCTGGTTGGTTTGGGAAATTTTTTAAATACTTTATGTACAAAAAAAAAAATCTGTGACATCAAGAATGGTCTTGCTGATAATATATTAAGCTTACAAAAAAAAGTTTTTCTTACAAATGAAGAATTTCAAGATTTCAGACTTCTGGAAAGAAGACCCCCCTCCAGTCTATTCAGAAAGGCAGAAGAGAAAAGTTCATATAACTTCTCAAATCAATTATTAGACCAGAATATCTTATTACTTTAAGGTATTTAGAATATAAATGTGAAAGACACTTTTAACAAGTTATATTCTGAGCTCACAGGGATATTATGTAGCTCTACATGAGGGGTAAATGAACATCTTCAAAATGTAGTGGCTTTTTTTTCTGCATTTGACAAAACAAGGAGAATTTTTACTTTATAAAGTAAATTTTATTATCTTTCAGTAAGGAGAGGACTCTTACCCAGGAAATTCAAAAGCAGTCCAAAATTGCTGAAGGATCAACCTCTGTCCCACCCTTTATTTTAGATCACCAGAAAGTGTTCTTCCAAAGGATAGGAAATATTCCAGCAGTATATTTAAAAATAGATGAAGAAAGAAGAGAAATTCCTTCTGGACCCAAAATTTGATAAAATACAATACTTTTGTTTGTATTATACAGGTTTAGCACACTGTTAGTTTAGAAGGACAAACACCAAAGAACTCAGTTTTTCAGAAATAAAAAGACAAAATGTAAACTTTTACTGAAAAAGGGAATGACTGACACTATAAAGAAATATCAGTTCAAGAGAATCTTGCTTAACATAGAATTTCTGCTGGCTTAAACACAAAGAAAGTGTTTAGTGCAGTTTAAATAATCTCCAGTGAGCAAACACCACTGTAAAGCAGAATTAAGCAACCATATGCTGGAGAAGTGTTTGCTAACTACAGCAGAAAACACTTGTTTAAATTTTGTTTAGAAACCAAATTAAAAAAACTTTGCTACAAGACAAAAGAAATGAGGTAATAAGCCTCCCTCTGAAATCTGTGGTTCAACAAAAAGAAATATTGGTTAGCACCAAAAAGCTGGCAATGATCAAAACAATTGCTAAGAACATGTAAACAACCTCTGCACTCCAGACTGTCCCTCCACCACTGATACCAGGAGGCACTCAATTGTTAATACTGACTTGTTAATGATTGCAATTTTAATAAAAGAGCGGACTGTATGAAAAGAAAAGGCAGTGACTTCAATATGTCATTTTGCACTGTGAGTAAATAACTCAGTTTTTCTTTTTACCAGTGGCCACAGCATTTTTTTCAGAGTCTTTTCTACACTGGTACAGAGGATGATTTCTAAACCCATGGCAGTTGTGTGACAGCTATAGAATTAGTACTTTGGTCTTCTTCCTTTTCCTGTTTCCTGCTGAAAGTCAGGGCACCTTCATTTAGCTTTCATCAGTAGAGATGCCAGCAATAAATAATAAAACGTGAAAACCTAAGCTGATGCTGGTTTCTACCTTTTTTATTTTGGTTTTTAGCCTCCTAAAGGCAGGTCTGTGTGACTGGCCGTTCTGCAAAGGTCTCCACCAACACTCCGTGTGTTTGGTAGAGGGGGAAGGACTCGGTAACTCACACGTGCGAGCTTACAGGAGCAGTGAAATGTCTGAGCCCTCTCACCCTTCGAAGCAGTGCGCTACTGTCAGCACCCATCTCCTTGCAATCAGGACGCAGCCGCAGATGTGTCCGCTGGGCTCGCTCTGCAGGGAGCACTGCCATGGCCAGCGGCCCGGCCGGCTGGTCCTGCCCCCGAGGATCCTCTTGCTCATGCGGGCGGCGGGGCGGCGGCCGCAGTCTGCGGGAACAGCAGCGCGTTAGTGGGCATCGCCGACAGCACCGCCTGCACGGCACACAGCGGCACCAACACACCTGAAACTACGTGAAACAGCACAGCAAATGAGCCGATCACCACGCACACGGCATTCTCAAACACTGAGCCACCTCCTGCCTTCCTCTGTATCACAGGATTTGCTCTCCGGTTATTAATTTTGCCTGGATCTGCCTGAAATATTAACCAAGCTAAGTTTGGAATCTTGACTTCCTTTCGATCAGGAGGTTTCTTCATGTCTTTTTCCTTCTAGCTAGCAATATGTTTGGCTTAATTTGTATTATCCAGAACAACTTCTTTTGGAAAATTTGCTCAACAATAATAAGGTTTTTCTTAAGCCAGGTATAAGGTTAATGTCATGCCGTTTACTCAGCTACACCACAGAAAACTCACTTTGCCTGCAGAAATTGCTAAGGGAGAATATTAAAGATCTGAAGACGATCTAGTACTTTGTCCACTACACTTTACAAACCACTTCCAGATTACCACCTGCCAGTTATTACTCTAAAATAATCCTTCACCTTTTTTCACTTTATTTTCTGGATTTGAAAGATGCCAGGCTGTTATTTATCCTTTTTATACTCAGTCTAACTTAGACAACAAAAGAACACTACCAGTTTCTGCAAGTAGCATCCTAAAAGAGGATATGCTGCCAGTGCATATATCTTGTAATTCAGCTCAGAAGAAATAAACTGGAGCAATGGTTATTTGTACCTTATAATTCTTACTGTGTCCATTTAACTTCATAGAGTAAGCAGCATATGTCAGAACAAAATACCTGCTCAAGCTTTCTGAAAGCTCCTGTGAGCTTTTTCCTTTCTCTGATGAGTAGCAAATGTTTTGATTAGTTTCCCAAATTTAGCTCCTGTCTTGTAATTTCTTTTCCCTGACTCAACCTACTTCACACTTCAAGTGTTCTTCAGCAAAGCTCTCCATTGTAGATCATGGTTTCATCACAGATGAAGAATTTCTGCATTTTCAGACCACTTAAAATTGCACAACCTGCTATGCCAACAGACTTGGTCTATAACTTTCTACTTCAGGTTCTTCTGTCCCCTTGAACTTAATAAACAGATCACGGCTTCAACTCCCAGTCAGTCTGCTAACTACTCTGCTGGTTAAGGATATTTTCATCAGGAAGTTTTATCAAATTACTTTTTGAAACCTAACTGCTGACAAAATTCCTTTTGTGGTATCAGGAATGGGCTACCTAACACACAGCATCCTAGTCAAAACATAAAAAAAGCTGATGAAAAATAAACCCAGTGCAAAACTGGATGTTGCAAAGGTGTAGTAAAAATTTCAGAATGAATCCAGACTCAACATCTGCATTTTTAAAGTTATTTAACATATTTTGAAAAAAATCTGTTTTATAAGCACTTATCTCTTACCTTCTTTAGTGCAAAAGAGAGCCACTTTGCTTCCGCTTTGACATGTCTGTCTAAATATTGAAACAAAAAACATGGTGGAAATCTCATTAATTGATTAATTTTGATAATTTGAAAATCAGCACAGGTATTGTATTCATTGCTGTAATCCAGCTGTTAAAAAATCCCTCAAACTGTAAAAAGAAACTCAAGGAACTGCTTATGCCAGATCATCCATGGTTTCCAGCATCTGCCTGAAGATAATTCAAAATATTAGTTCAGCTTTACAATACCTGTAAATACAATACCTATTTCATGAGTAGGTGTTACATATTTTGCAGACTACCTTGCTCCATGGGCATGGGTCCAGCTCTGAGGTCAGCTGGGATGCACAGTCTGTCCAGCTCTTATTTACAGCACCTGAAAGCACAGATTGCCAGTCTCCTCTTCCTTACAGTCAACGGACAGGATTTTCTTTGCAATGCCTTTGATAACAGATGATCTTTCATGCCCTAAGAGTTTGGCTATTTTAAAAGAATGTAGGAAGTCTGCATAAGCAGGTATAAGAACAACAAAAACTTATAATTTCTGTTGAAAATCTTCAGGTAGGAGAGGGAAGAATTGATTTTTTTGTCAAGGGTGGAGAAATCACAGTTAAATCAGCAAGCACTGTTGCACAACTAGCTGACTGCCTTTTTATTTCCACAGTCTTTTGATCCCTACTGTGTATGGGTATTTCTGAGGCAGGTGCAGAGCTACATTGCACTGGATACACAGGTAATTTCTTTGCCAGGTAATTCTTTGCAGACTTTAATCCCAGCAGGTAGGTAGTATCTTTAAAACTGCAACCACCTAGAAAGAGGCTGCATTTCACATTAAGTCATAGATACTAATATGGGCAAAAAAGCAGTGTCAGCCAGCCCACCAGATTACTTTGAATCTGGAATTCAACCAAACCTTTGTCCCTTACATTGCATATACTTCACTCACAAACTGAAAATCAGTCTATTTCTTTTCCTGAAAACCCGGTACATAAAATTATTTTTCTAGAGACAGTAGAGACAGACAACCAATTTCAGGAAATAAAATTTTGAGCACAATTTTGACAGGCAAAGAAAATATACAGAATATAACTTAGACCAGCCATGCTCATGTTTTACACTTGTTTCTTTGACTTACCATACAGCCAGCTCTAAAGAGAAAACTTAAAGCTTTTATGTGTGCATTCCCTGCACTGTGCCATTCCCTCCTATAAAAACTTTATGAAAAACTTTATGATGTAGCGATGTATTTGTTAGTTCTTGGCCAAGTTCCCATTAGTCCAGAAGTCTGGCAGCTCCTTTAAACATACAACATAGTCCACAGCGCAAACACTGTACATGCTGCAGTTGATCCAGATGAACACATCTAGACTGCAGGGCTCAGGAGCACTTCCCAGTCGTCTGGACTGCATGCCTGATGCAGCCAAAACAAAAACAGCCTCACCCTTCATGCACCCTTCCCCCTTAGCTTCTTGTTATCCATTTTCTGAATTCAGGGGGACCGGAACATCTGTTTCCTATATGTAACTTTCATTTATGCATTAGATTTAACAATAATCATCATTACTGATGTTTTCCCTCCTTTAATTTGCACTTTGGGCAAAACTAAATATTTTGCAACTAGAATTTGTATCTCAGAGGCTCCAGATCCATTACTGTTGGAGTCTGGAATTATGAGAAATATTTCTTTGCATGTATAAGAGATTTTAAGATCTCTGACAAACAGTGTTTTTAACCTTTGTTCATGGAAAAAGGGCTTTTAAGCTCTGGAATGAAGCAGAGTTTTCAAGAGTATGTATTAGATAGTAGAATACTGTGTAGTTTTGTCACAGGGGGAGAATTTTAGATATATGGGGGTTTTAGGATGGTAAGCAGGTGATGATAAGATGGAGAAGTCCACATAGCTTTTGGGTTTCTTCCTTTTTCTTCCTCATCTGACTCCATGTTCTGCAGAAGGTGGCACATTATAGTTTGTTTAGAATAGAGTCTAACCTTCTAACAAAGATAATAGTTATTGGAGCAGTATTATAAATACTGATTACGTGGATTGTAGTATAAATACCCACGCCACCCTGAGGGTGGGAGTATTTGGGTTTTGAATTTGGTATTCAGGGTTTTTCGGGGTTTGTGCCTTGCACTGACCTGCAATGAAGAGCGCTGCAGGTCAGGAACAGAATGTAATGATAAGAAATAATAAACTATGAATGAAACATAAGAAGAAAAGCCTCGCGACCCTTTCCTTCAAGATCTCTGGCTGGGGAAAACAAAATTGTACATTCTCGGGATCAGGAAAACAGCCGGATGGCAGAGACACACAAAAATAATTTTTATAAACCCGAGACATTACTTCATACATTTTCTAGCAGAGCTTTTGCAAAAATGTCAAAAAGTACCTTGAAAGTTCTGCTTTGCACTTTAGTGACTGAACAGAATATAATTGTGGATCTGCCTTTGCATCTGGTCACAACCCAAGGTGTTTATTCTTGTATTACTCTGGAGAAAAGCATTTATATACTGTTAGGCTAGAGGAAAAAGACAGTGAGAAAGGAAATTCAAAGAGTTAAAAAGACAACTTTCAAGTAGCAGGCACCATTCAGTAATGGCCCTTCTAGATAAAGAATTATAAATTAACTTAAAGGAATGGGGAAAATACTAATGTAAAACAAAAAAGCTACAAAATTGAGATGTTAGAAAGCAAAATTAGGTCCTTGCAGGCACAATCTTTTTAGTGTTCTCCCACCAGGGAAAACTTTTTGCATAGAAAATAATGGAGCCAAGCAAAAGAAAAGGAGATTTCTTCCTCAGATTTTTGTCTTCATACATATTGAATCTCTGCAGTTAGCCAAGACAATATTTTCTTGTGAAACAGAAGGATTTTCTATGGAAGAAAGATGTTCTGAAAGCTCCTGGGCATTTCAAAGAGAATAGAGAAACCATCAATCTGCTTTTTGAAGAATTCAGTTGCCCAGTTGGGGATTAGGTGGCTTTCCCAGTTTTGCCCTGGATTTCTAGTTCACTGGCTCTTCAAAGTTATGCTTTGAATGTCTCAACCATGAGATCCTGACTTCTCATTAATAACTACCTGCTTAGTTGGGTAAATTAAAAGGAATATACCATCATCTGAAGCCAGAGCTAAGGAAATCTACAGTGAGAGGATATAGCCTCAACTAAGAAGATGTGGTTGCTCCAAATTCATGAATCCAGGCTACACAGGTTGCAGAGGATGGTAAGATGTTGCTGCAGATTTTGCTGTATAGTACTTGCTGGACTTTCTTGCTCAGCAAGGATTTAACGAAGCTGTTCCTGGTGCTTCAAGGGCATCATCTCTGCATCACTCAAATACTCTTATCCCTCCAGAATGGGTCCCTGAGGATTCACAAAATGGTCTCAGAAAAGTCTACAGTGGTTGTAGACACTAAAATAATTGTAGACTGCATCTTAACAACTTACATGAGTATGTGCTGGGATTTATACACAGATACCATGGAAAAAAGAGCTTACCAAAGAGTTTGTCATCCCTCATTGTCAAGTGACCACCCATAGCAATAAAATAGGTCTTTTTTACCTCCTACTTACCCATTCACTAGAAGTGCATGTAAAGTGGATGCATTTTTATTCTTCCAGTCCGAGTCCAGATTCAGCCATTTTTGGTCCTGCATTTGCTCATTCTCTATTACAATTTCTGTTTTGGATGGTCCTCTGAAACAAATGAAAGATGTTGATAGAATGTCTGGTAGGTTTCTGTGTTATAGAAGAGGCCCTAACATATTTGTTTACTCTAAAGATACAAGTCTGAATGACATGTATGCAAAGCCAGGAGTGGCAGATACACAGTCAGGAGAATAAAATCACCCTGAGAAGCCAGACCAGCCAATATATGACTGTCACTGTTGTATTTCCCAACAAGAAGCAGAATTGGAATCAGGAACAGCAAGAATCTTAATGGTGGCATTTACTGTAATGCACACATTGAAACTGTTTCAACAGTTTCCTGGCTTCCCAAAATGACCAAAAAAAAAATAGATCTTCATATTTAAAAGAGGTAACAGAAAGAGTATTTTCTTACATTCCTTTCATTGGAAATCCATTAAGATTTAACAGTAAAGAGCAGTCTAGGTCTTTTTAATAAGAATTGAGAGTATCTTTAAGTCCAAGCTGCCTGCTTTGTGAAACAGAATGAATCACTGGTGAGGGATGTCAAACCCATTCTTCTTCACAATATGTGAGAGTTAGAATGGTTCACCAGGAGATATCTCCATATATCCACTTCCTCAGTCTAGTTACTGCCTGATAGACTCACAAAACTGCTATTTCATTAAATCTTGACTGCCAAATGGAAAAAATAGATCATTTCTAAATTACTTTACTTGTCATGAAGCTTTCCAGCACAGAACCATTCACGATTAGCCATCAATCCCTGTCAATGACAAGGACTTTCAAGCAGTGCTCTCCCAAACATCACTCAAAGGCCAGATTCTAAATCCTAATTCATGGAAAAGAGAATGAGAGAATTTCATAGAAACTGTGATGTGTACTTAAATTGGCCTCTGAACCCAATCTCCCATGACAGTACCTGGTAATACCAGCTAGGATATTAGTTTGTCTTTAAGTCGAATTCTCAATACTGACTATATCTCTTTTTTAAAATATATTTACAAAACACCAACACTTTTTACCCACTTGATTGCATAAACTAACAGAGATCAGAGAATTCTGTTTTATGGTAAAGTTGTCAATGTAACCATATGGAAATATTTTCAACACAGCTGGCAGAATAAACCAAACTTTGAGGTCACAGCCCTGGATCCTGCCTGTTGCATGACTTATTTTTCAGAACCTTCTCTGGGCATATTAAACAAATATCATTCCGTGATCTACAAACCAGAAAGTGCAGGCATATGTTTGCTGCAAAAGATGTTTTCTTTCTTAGTGTTTGCTTTTAGCATACACATAAAGATCTCCTCTGTTCCATATTTCCTACCCTTTTTCCTACAAACCATATGCAAACCTTTTTCTTACAGTGACATTCTGCCTTATGATCTTCTCTGAACAATAATGTTCACCCATTTCATAACTGTGTACAGTGGTATTTTATGAACTTGTAAACAATGTCTGATCTATAAAATATGAAACTCAAAGATGTGCAAAAAAAGTGCGAATATCATGTCATTTGATGAATTCAAATCTATATTATACCAAATTTTTGATGAAACCTGCAGTTCTGAATTACAGATTACAGTGATGCTACAATCAGAATTAAGGAGAGATGCACTTCTAAACCAAGGTAACAACCTACAAAATGCTTGCACCTGCATGAAATTTTGTAACTATTTTACTTAGCAAATATAAGATCATACCTCCACCTTTTTTCTTTGGTAGTCACAGCTTGATATAAAACACTCAAAACCAGGATACATTAATTTATATCTTTAGAATGGCTTCTATAAACATTTACTTCCCCCCCCCTTGATGCTGCTTATACAAGATTTTCTTTTAGACAGGCAAGGACCACCACTTGTCTCCTTTCATCTATTTAATGAGAAATAGCCCAAATGAAGGGAAACAGCCTCATTTCTAGATGAAGAAAGCTAGAGACAATGGGTAGCATTTCTGTGGAGACCAAAGCATTCTCAGAATTGCTAGAGAATGAATGAGAGAACATGAGCTAAAAATCTTAAGATTCAGGCTGGTGAGAGCTTCTAAGTGTGAGACTTTCAGATGGGCTGCTGGACCAGGAGTACACATTACACCAGGGACTGTAAACCACACAGAGAAAAGGAGGGAGGTGGAGCAATGGGTACCCATTTTAGCCAGCCCCATCCCATGCTCCAGAATCACAGCAGGCAGCAGCCTCTACTTGATCTCTCTTGGAGCTGTAACACATATTTTCTTCTGAGTTTCTAAGACAACAAAGTTATATTGCTAATTACTTCTAGACATCAAGCTACATCTTCAAGTTCTAAAACAGCTCTCCTGCCAGTTTTTTAGTTTAGTGGCCTGCTGAAGTTGCAGTATCTTTCAAGATTTCAGGCCAAACAAATAAAGGCTTTTTTTACTAAATGCTTTCAGAAGGCTCTTTCACTTCTCTGTAGTTTTCTAATTTCCCCTTTGGTTTGAATATACCATAACTGCTTTGCTCAGAAACTTGGCATGGATTTTAAATTAGTGCTTTTAGTTACTACCTGTACTGGCAAAAAGCAAAATTGAAACAGTATATTTTGACTGAAACCATACATACTGAAAGACAGTGTGCAGTTTTGAGGTAGATCAGTTTAAGATGATATTTAGAAACTGGAAAGGATCAAGCAAATGGCTTTCAAATTTTTGAGGACCCTCTGACTTATAAGGAGGGGTTGAAGGTACTGAATTTGCTTACTCTTGTGAAGAGGAAGCTAAGGAACAATTCAATAGCAACCTGCAACTACCTGAAGAGGAGTGAAAATAGGACTGAAACAATTTTTTCTCAATAGTTCTGCATGGTAAAACATGGGGAAATGACCTAGAACTACAGCTTTGGGGACTCACAGCACATGAAAAGGAAATACTTTTTCATTAGGAAGGTGAAGCAGCCCTGGAACAGAAAGCCCTATCCATCAAAGTTTTCAAGACTTGGCTAAACAGAGCAGTGGTTGAACTGATCCCATTTGGCAATAGATCTGCTTCAAGTGGGAGAAGGACTAGATGTTCTCCAGATGCCTGTTTCAGTGAGGATTTTATGATTCTTTTGCATAGCACAAACACACTTTAGTGACCGGAGCCTATGATGAAGAGCTGAATCTTAAAGAATCTTAAAGTTACTAGAACAGACATACCACACACCAGAGCATATTTAAACATTACAGAACAGTCACTGAATCACAAGAAATAATTGGTTGGAAACTGCTCTGAGATCATCAAGTCCAGCCAATGATGCAGATATCTGAATTACCTACATTACTTCAGGAAGTTTATTAATGATATCTGCAAACTTAAGACATTTATACCTTCGTAACAATAATTCACACCTTTTGAGTGGTGATTTTTTGACCAGATCCTTCACTTTCAAAAAAAATTCTACCTGTACCACATGACCTTATAACATCTCATAGTACTATTTGGATGAAATTATTTGCATACTCAAGTATTATTTTAAAACCCATGTGGTTCTAAAAGTCTGAACAGATAATAAAATTTAAATTTTCTCATGCATCTAATGTTTATAGTACATCTCTATAACCAGAAGAGCTGCACTAGGCCTTCTGAGCTCAAACTGCTCAAACATAACACTCAATGAATAAATTTTTGAGTTACTGTAGTCTCAGTCTATGGGCTTCTCCAAGACTGTGGAAAGTTCCATATTAAAGTAAGTTTACAATAGATGCATGAAAAACAGCAATGTTTTATGACTTTTTCTCCTCTACATTTGAGGTGATAGAAATACCAGATTTAGTGGTGTAAGACAAGTGTGACTTTCACACAGATTTTCATTAGGTCCTCTGCACAGCTTTCAAGAATGAATGGGATATGGACCTGTGAAAAACTTCTTTCACAAGTCTTTTTTTCACTAAAAAGTTAACTATCAGAAATTCAACCAAAAGAAATCTTATGAGGCCACCTGATCCATTTCTCTAATTCAAAATAAGATCAATCATATCTAAATTTTCTCTGGCAGATTTTTGTGTTCCCTGTTTGCATGCAATTTTAATGAGGAAGAAGCCTCAGCATTGCCAGTCAATATATTCAAGTAATTTTAAAAATTAGGTTTATTCTGAATTTTCCTACTTGTCTTTTAAGCTTATTACTCTTTTTTTTCCATCAGAAAAGGAGAGCAGTTTATTCCTAACATTCTACATATTTCAAGGCTCCTATACCACCTTCGCCTGACTGACCAAGCAGAGTTTCCAACCTTTCTTCACAGACCATGCTTTCTAGGTCTCTCATCATTTCTGCTGACCTATTCTCAATTAGTCCAAATCTAACACAAACTGCATACCACAAAGTTATTACATGCAAACATTCTTGGTTAATTCAGGCTATTTTGCCAGCATTTCAAAAAGTTTTTAAATTCTAATCCTGTCCTCCAAAATGCTTTCAGATCCTCCCAGCTTGATGCTGAATGAGAAATATCAGGCCTGCTGTCCATGCTATCATCTGAATGACTCACAATACCCTTGTATCCTCCCAGACACACTGGCATGCAGCTAGCCCCCCACCAATACATCTTTATGGTTTCACAACAAATCATCAATATTCCCACATCACTTCATCTCTGTTCATAGCTCCTTACTTATTTCAAAAGTAATTTCATATAGTCTGAAGGTTAAAAGTATATCACACTACAGGTTTTTTCCCATTCACAGTGTCTCTTGTATTTCAAGGGATGAATTAAGGAACTCTGACATGACTTGTTACTCATAAATACATTCTGCCTGTCATTAAAACCCTATACTTCTATAATTTGTTGGTAATTCAAGCTAGGCAAGTAGTTTGTAAATCTTTGTATCTCATTCTGTTATCCTTTTTAATGAAAGATGACATACCAGTTTCCTCCATTCTCTACAACTGTTCAAACCTATGGCTGCCACTACTGTCAGCCATATGGAGACCCACCAGAGCTATAAATATTAAATGCTCTCAGATAATTTCAACAAAACTAACTACTTTGAAGAAAATTGTATTACCCATTAATTTCGTACTCTAATCCTCTTTCTTAAGTCTTTGCTATCTCAGTAACATAACATGATTTCCTAAGGTTTCTTCATGGTTTTGTTTTGGGTTTTTTCTTGCTTTGCTTGTTTTTTTTATATTATTGAATAATATTCCTGGCTTTCCTCGTTCTTTCTCTAGACATTTATGGTTCTACACCAGTTCTTGCAGGTTTGATCTACACATTCACTCTCTAGAATTTCACTTTTTATTTCAGGTCACCCTACAGCTTGTGCCTTAGCCAAGTTAGTCTTGCTCCTTCACAGAAAGATGTCTGCTAGACCTAATGAGCATCACAGGGCACATAAAATTGTAATATATTTAATTCCTTTTGTCTAAAAGTAAGTCAATTAAAAAATATTTAATAACATACAGAATCAGTTATTTGTAAAATCAGGCAAAACATTTCAATTTGCAGTAGCACATAACTCAAGTAAGAATTTCTAACTTAAATTTTACTAATTTTTCAATTTCAACTTAAAAATTAGAAATTTCCTTTAAAAATTTAATTTCAAGCTACAGATTCCCTTATGGGTGTTTAAAAGAGGAATTTTTACAATAAAGAGTGAAAAAGAGAACCCAGTCTGTGTTCTACATTATAAATGTGCTCTCACAAAGTAATGTTTCATTAGGCAAGCTGTACAATGGAAATATTTAATAAAAAGTTTTCAGAGCATTCTAGTCTGCTACCTGCTATCACTGTGCAAAACAGTCAAAGTTTACAGTGAAAAATAAGCATTATGACTTGCATACTAAATTATAATGAGAAACAAAGAAAACAAACTAGAAGGCAGGGACTAATTTTAGGTTATGAAGTTCATCATTGTTTGTAACACATTTGGGATACTTCTGTATTCCTATTCTATTCCTATTCCATTCCTATTCCATTCAGGAAAAAGTCATTCAAATATATCAAATTGCAAGTTTAGAATAACATATAAACCATAAACTGGATTACTTCTTGCTTCCAAGTAACAGTGACACGCATCAAGTTTTGGGTCTGTAATTCCATTCTTGTAGGCCTCATGTGACAGCAGGTTTGAGAAAGCAAGCCTTGAGTTAGGCCAGAAGGCAATGGATTACACACATATGGGCACTAATTTAAAACAAATTAGGCCCATTTCAGAGCTGGAACAGCATCTGTTTCCTGTGTGTATGTATTGGTTAAAATGTTTCTTTGTCTTGAATAGAATTCTCTAAAGGCACAGAATATGGAGCCATAGAATATGGAGTAAAAGATCAAAACTGTGATTTTAAGAGCATTAAAATCAGAGATCTGAAATTTTAAAGTGAAAACATATTGAAACACAGAAATTAAAAGTATTCACTGCATTGATAGAAAAAATAAACACGTATGATTAAGTTATTCTTAAATTTTTTTTGGCAGAAAGTTGGTAATTGCTGTGATATTTTCAGGTTTCAAAATCCCTCAATCCTATCTCCTAGCTGATAAACTAGTCAAACCTCTGAAGAATGAGTTAACTCATAATTATACTGAAAAAATTGCTTGCTTTATCTCTGCATGCTGGTTTTGGCTGGGATAGAGTTAATTTTATTCACTAGTATAGGGTCGTGTTTCAGACTTGTGCTGAAAACAGTGCTGCTAACAGAGGGCTGATTTCGTTCTTGCTGAGCAGGGCTTACTCAGAGTCAAAACCTTTTTTGCTTCTCACCCCACTCAAGTGGGTGAGCACAAGGACCCAGCAGGGGCTGCAGCCAGGACAGCTGACCCCACCTCTCCAAAGGGACATTCCACATCACAGGGCTTCATAGTCAGGATGCAAAGTGGGAGGAAGGAGAAGGAGGTTGGGGGAGATGTTTGGAGTGATGGCATTTGTCTTCCCAAGTCAACATCTCAGGTGAAGGACCCTGCTTTCCTGGAGATAGCTTAACAGCTGCCTGCCCGTGGGAAGTGGTGAATGAATTCCTTGTTTTGCTGTGCTTGTGTGCATGGCTTTTGCTTTACCTGTTAAACTCTATCTCAACCCATGAGTCTTCTTACTTCCACTCTTCTGGATTATCTTTCCCTTCCCACCAGGAGGAGTGAGCAGGCAGCTGGGCAGGGCTGAGCTACTGGCTGGTATTAAACCACAACACTCTGAGTCTGTAAATTACAGGTTTCATAAAGTATCACTTTGTAGCTAAACTTAAAAAAAGACCAACTGGGAGCATCTAAAGTTAAAGCTTCAAATACAAATCTAGATTTTTTTAGCTGAAAGTATTAATTCAATTTCAAATTATATGTAAAGTCCTTCATTTAAAGTCAATACGCTTTTCATTTTAAAAATATGAAGGATGTATTTCAGAGAGAAAATGTTGTTTTGAAACAAAATTTTAGTTGTTTAATTTCAAAAATTTGAAACAAATACTTTGATTTTTCAATCTTTTTCCCCTGTAATGAAACTATTTACTGAATTTGAACAAAAATCACTTGTTTCTTTGTTCAACATCATCCTTTACAGAATTACTATTTACTAAGAAATCTCAACATATTTATTCTTTTATTCCTAATTTCTTCTTCTCCCATCTCTAACAGAACTTGAGAGCCATATTCTCATACGTATTTTTAAATTTTTGAACTTACTTTTTACATCTAAAGCTAACACTGACATCATTTCATGAGCTAAGCTTACCCTTGAAAGGACACCTGGCTGTTTAATGATACAGGGTTTATATGCAGAGGACGTCTTTCATTAGGATGCTTGGTAAGAGTTGAGGAGAAGGTGTGGAGGTCAAATAAGACATTCCTGAATTACATAGCAGAAAGAGCAAAACTGAAGGAAGATCTATCTGCCTGAAAGCTTGTCTGATAAAAGATGCTGTGTTTCTTGAAGTCGTTGCCCCTCTCAAAGTCTTAAGTCACCTCATTAAATTATAGAATAGGCTGCTCAGAGTCCCATCCAACCTGACCTTGAATATTTCCAGGAATAGGGAAATATTTCTCTACCATTTCTCTGGGTAACCTGTTCCAGTGTTTCACCATCCTCATTGTGAAAAATTTATTCGTCTAATCTAAGTCTACACTATTCTAATTTCAATATGTAAGTCAAAAAAAAAAAAAAAAAAAAAAAGTAACACTTCAATTTGCAGATTTCAGAATAAATTTTCAATGCAGAGAGATGGAGTAAATTTGAATCTGGAAGGCCCTGGATTAAAAATAAAAAAGAAAAAACAGGGAAGTAGGTTTATGATGTACAAGTTACAGCATAAAATAATATGAAAAAGGATATGTGATCAATCATTAGAATAAGAACAATTTCTTCTTTGGTAGTATTCACGTATCTTTCTTTCAGTCAATCACAGAATGGTTAGGCTTGGAAAGGACCTCTGGAGGTCATGTGTGGCCACCCATGGTCAATTACCCAGAAGCCCATTCAGGCAGCTCCAAGGCTGTTTGAAATAACAAAATTATGAATAAGAATTATCATTTTACTTGAAAAAAAAAAAAAAAGAAAATATCCCATTATGGAACTAGAAAGTGCTATATGAAGGGACTGACCACATGCTTAATGGCTGTTGGAAGGAATTATAAGGTTGGAATTTCTTCAAAAATAGTCTTATCCAAATAATCAATTTTAAACTACAAATGTACATGTAAGATGAGACATAATCAGATATTAATCTAGCACAACTCTAATACAATGAAGAAAGTCCACATATTTTGACATTGTTTTTTTATTGCTCCAACTTAAAAGAAAAGCCTCCCACATCTACCACAGCTCTATTTTCAGTAAACTTCAGTAATGAGTTATTAGCTGCTATTCTTAAAATATTAAATGAAATGTGAAAAATTTGCTACCTTTCTACATCATCTACAGGATTAATAGAACACTGTGGCCATGGAAAACATGAAAAGATTCAAGGCAGGTTAAGAGTATGTTATGTTTTGTTCAATGGGTCTCAAAATCTAGATTGAATTAATGAGTTCAAATACTTCCTCTTTGGCATGCAATTTGTTTCACTAAATGTCGTGTTTATTCTTGGAGAAAACGAAGTTTCATTCAAAAGTTCAAATTTATTATGTGGGTATGACAGAAGGATTCTAGGATTTGTTTCTGTAATGTTCTTTAAGCAAATAAAACATTAAGCTGGGTTTCCATTGTTCCTCTTGCAGAAATAGTGATGCAGTAATTAAAAAACCCAAATTAGATCATGCAAAAACAAGAGATTGTTCGTCCAGCAGCTTGACTGCTCAGTTTTCAAATATTCAAGTTTTTTATACCAAAGACACTGAGTGAAAAAGTACCAGAAAAGACAAAAAGCCAGGCAGCAACAACAAACTTGTCCACCCCTTTCACAAATACATGCACAGCAGATGTTACAGCAAAGGAAAGAAGGAAAAGGAGCTGCTGGTTTCAGTGGACCATCAGTGACACAGCCTCCAAGAAAAGGAGCAGCAGTCACAGCAAGGGATAACAGTAGACTTTTAAAAACAAGTAACTTGGTAGACAGCTGTGATCTTACACTGATACTAGACCAGAACAAGCATGTCAAGTAAAATTCCCCTGTACTCTGCTGAGTACAAGCTCCTGGAAGTTTATTGTACTTGATACATCATCCTAGTTCAGCTAGGAAAAATGAATTATTCCACTGTAATTTTAAAGAATGACAGAACAACTCCACTACTGCCTTTATCAAATTTCAGAGCTGAGCAGACCTGCTTTTATGAACACCATTTCACCAACAAAGAATGTGGACTTCCAAATATATGAGAGTGGTTCTTCAACTGATCATGACAAAATTATGCTCTTCCAGCATAATGTTCTGAGCCTACACAGTCCGCCCATCCTCAGCAGCATAGCCTCTAGCACACACCAGGACAGATGTGAGACTGGACTGCTGTTCTGTTCTCTGCCTGAGGTAACAGAAAAGCTAACTGCCTGAGACAGCATTTAAGTTTGCTGTAGTGAAATTTGGGACTCAGTCAGAAGTCTCTGAATAAACTTGCAAGTCCTGACATAAAAAGGCAGTCAGATTAGGTGACATGATAGTCCCATCTGGTTGTAAACTGTGAAACCTAAGACTTGAACATTCCCATTAAGCTCTTAGTACTACAAACAAACAAATTTAACATTTTTTGTACTAAAGGAAAACATAAGAACTGCTAAGAATACATGTTGCGTAACTTGAGCACCAGCCATCATTAGTCCAAAGCCTTTCAGGCAATGCTTGGAACTTGCGGCTTTATGTGATGCATCATGCATCACACAACACATTCCACGAGTTGTGCTATGAAAAACTGGAAAACCACATCATCTGTGGGATTAGAATTGGCAAACAGCCAGGAAAATTGCTTGCATTTTATGAAACGGGCAGAATAGAATTTACTGTTGTTTCAGACTCAAGGTTTATACGTTCTAAACACACAGACTGCTATTCTGTAAAATCTGTTACCACTATCAGTTAAATTAACCTAACTTTAACCACTATCATTTAATTATCTTCATTTGTTTTTTCAGATTAATTTAGCCTAAAGTACTAAAATATCTGTTATTTTTAAATAACTAAAATATCCAAAAGCTGTTAGCAAGACATTGCCTTTATATTTTAAATATTACCACATTATATAGCAATTGGGTGTTTTTATTTGGCAAAGCACCAGACAGTTATGAAAAATAGTTTGCAGAGCTTTACAGAAAGTAAAAATTCCAAATGCTACCATTCATTGCAATTCCTGGTCTAAGGCATAAGTCTTCAATTTGATATCTCACATGCATTATTTTTCTCTAAGAATAAACAAGAGACCTATTAAAACAAAATCACACGTTTGTGTAAGTAATTAATAAAGAAATCTGCACAGCCAGAAAACTGGGTGGTTCTGCAGTATTCCCTGATGTGGACAGAATTTACGCATTCACAGCTTTAAATTTCTGAAGGAGTAAAATGAAGTTGCTCCCATTAGAAATACTTGCAGAAAAGCACAACCTGAAACATTTTATATTTATTTATTTACTATTTTTTTTTAAAGGTAAAAAAGGAGTTCTGTGCAATATGCAGTCTAATTTACCTGCACCCTCAACAGGGAGTAGAAAGAGCTTGTTAAAAACATCAATGTTACAAACCTCACATTGAGCCATTCTTGTTTCAAGTCAATTAAATAATCTATACAAGACATAAAGGCCAAGAGATGAAGTTCATGGTCTCAGATCAGACTTCACAGCAGTATGAAACTAGAGCCGCAAGGACTGGTTGCCAGAATCACCCCTTGACCTTGGAAGGTTGCAATATGTGATACACCCCAAGGTTAGGGTGAGAAAAACCTCCTTCCCATAGGCCTTTGCACTCATATGTTAATTCCTTTTTTGTTCTGTTGTCCATTGGCCCATTGGCCCTGACCACCCCTGTTCAGCCCCCATCTCCATTTATGAATATCCTCTAGAATGTTCTCCCTTCCTTGAATCCCTATTGGCCATATTTTGCTGCATTGCCCCCCCTCCATTGCCCTATTGGATTCTCTGATCCCTAACCCTGCCTATGCACCATTTTCCCTTATTCTGATTGGACCCTGACCCTCAGATCCGCCCCCTCTTCCCCAATATAATCCTGGACCCTCAGCCCATCTGGGTTTTTGTCCCTGGGCTGTATTGGAAGTTGTATCTCACTCTTGAATAAACTGCCATTCCACTCTCCAAACAAGAACCCATCCCAGTAACATTCTTTGCTAACTTTTAGCGGCTCCGTGCTCCAGGCCCAAATGCACAATCTGCTTGGGGACCTGTTTGTAGTGCACTGCTACGTGGAACTCGAATTATTCATCCTTCCATTTCACCATACAGAAAACATTACCCTGTGACATTTTCACTGAATCCCTATGCAAAGTTAACAAAAGAATTAAATACTATATCACTCATATTACTTCTTTTGGAAATCAGTTCTGGTAATGCATTATAATCTTTTGTTTTCCTTATGGCTTTTCAAAGCTAATTTACTGTATTTTCGGCAGTGTCACTCCACAAACACTTGGAGAATAGCTAAGAAAATCAGGCTTCAGATGATTGACAAAACCAGGCATTAAGAAAAACAAACACTAGTCTGGTTTTCTGAAGTACTGCAAGAAAGAATCAGAAGTTAGTATTGGTGTCAAACTGAAGTTGTAGACTTCAGATTTTCATTTCCCACTGCCCTTGACACAATTACCTGTCACTACTAAAGAGATCTTGTAGAAAAGTTGATTTGTAAAATATTTCACCATTAGAAAATGGAGTTGTGAGATTTAAGAATCATTTTTGTCTCTTACATTTCTTAAAAGTGTAGGATTGATAACACCTGTTAGCAAGCATCAGTGAAGAAGCAGGAAGGTGTAGGTTTCTACTCATGCTGATCCAGCCTAGGCACACCTCTGAAAAAGGAGTGAGTCAGAGGTGTTATAATAGTTTAATAGCTTTTCATTTTCCCAGCAGCAAGCATCATGGGAAAGAGAAGTGAATTTTCTGTTAGGACCAATGGCAAGGTGAACATGAGCCAGCAGTGCCCTGGTAGCCAGGAGGGCCAACCCTGTCCTGAGGTGCATCAGGCACAGCATCACCAGCTGGGCAAGGAGGGGGGAATTGTCCTGCTCTGCTCTACACTAGGGTGGCCTCACCTTGCATATTGTGTGCAGTTTTGGGTGCCACAGTGCATGAAAGACATTAATCTATTAGACAGCACCCAAAAGATGGCCATGAGGATGAAGGGACTGGAAGGAAGCTGTATGAGGAGTGTCTGAGGTCACTTGGTTACCTCAGGAGAGTAAGCAGAGGGGCAGACACTGATCTCTTCAATCTTGTGGCCAGCAACAGGACTTAAGGGAATGGTATGAAGCATCAGGAGAAGTTTAGGTCAAGTAACAAAGGCTCTTCACCCAGAAATAGCTGGGCACTAGAACAGGCTCCCCAGAGAAGTGGTCACAGCATCAAGCCTGCCTGAATTGAAGAAGTGTTTGGACAATGTTCTCAGGCACATGGTGTGATTGTTGGGCTGTCCTATGTAGGGCCAGGAGTTGGACTCAATGATAATGATGGGTTCCTGCCAGCTCAGTACATTCAATGATTCTGTAAAGCTTCACTAGGATGCTACATAAAGCTAAAGCATAAAGGTAATGCAAATAATTATATAGATACACTAAACTAGATAGAGAAGTATAAAAGTGCTGTGTGTTAGAATGGCAGGCAGTCCATTTACAGGTGGTCTTCAATTCAGAGCATCTGTTAGAAGGGATGTCAAGTATCCCTGTAGTGCCAGACTATACAGAGTACGTTAAGTGCAGGCTCCCTAACCCAAGGTCTTTATCCTCCTGTGTCCTTTGAGAAACATACAAAAAACATGCATGTCAGTATGTGTAGTGGAGAAAAGCAAACAGAAAAGATACTTCTTAATTCACTTTGGGGATCAGACACTGGCAAAAGATAGCCTTATATACCATCAGCCTTGCCTCTTCCTAGCAAGAGACAACTGTTGAATATCAGAGCAGTTGAACTTGGGTTTTAACCAACGGTTATATTTTGCATCAATTATTCCACAATTTAGTGTATATGCAGTAAGACACTTAGAGACTATTTCTTTTTCTGAGTTCCACACAGAAACTCTCTCTTTAACAATCTGTTGTTCAGAGATGCCCAAGTTAAATACATCCACTTGTCTAACTAGAGTATTCATTGCAGAATGCAAATCAAGGAAGATGATTTTTCCTGCATTTCCTAAGTCTGCTTTAATTCTTTAGGAAGAAACAGTATTACATTGCCAAACAATTCTGAGCTTCAGCAATAACTGTATGTTCAAGTACTAAGACTTGGCAAAACACCACTATCTTTTCAAAACACTCTTTTTATAACAATCATGCAATGTTTATAAAGTGGTGAAAGTGCCTAGATTTTAGAGAAATTCTGTTTCTGCCGTAGTTCACAAAACTTCGTTACCTCTTTTCTCTGTGAACCATTTCCACACTAGGTCTAACACTGCAGTGATCAATGATAGTTCACATATAACTCTAGCACTCAATTGTCCTAAGAAATTCATCAAAGCTACAAACTACTGACCTTACCCTAAACCCATCTGATTGCAGGCCAGTTGGCTTAAATTTTCTTGCCACTCATCAGCACAAACATGGTTATCTGCAGCTGACCTGTGAACAGTCAGGAGCATCAAGGAATTCGTGTTTTTAGACAGTGTAACTGGAAAGAAAAAAGGAAGAAAAACTTCAGTGTTATTTCAAACAGTTTTATAGATGGAAAACTGAAAACATACAACTACATTCAAGAGTCTTCCAAGTTGCTGGCTTTTATCTTGACTTTTCCTAGCTTTACATGCTGAATAGCTATGCAATTTAAAACCAAGGCAAGTGTGGTTATCAGAAACTTGCTAAGAGTGAACAGCATGAGACACTGAACAGCAAACACATTGAGAGGGTAAGAATAAACCAAATACTTCTAATTCACCAGCACAGATTCAAATGGGTTGCTGATAGCCTTAATTATTATAGCCTTAATCTAGTTAGATAATCTAAATAGAAAGACTATCACCATTTCTTCTCTCTTAATCTGTATATAAAAGTTCAGGAACTGCTTTTACCACATGCAAAAAAGAGTCTGAAAAGGTCCTTCCAAATCTCAACCCCTTAATCCCTCCTCTATCCCCAGTACTTTCCAGATTACAATCATCACCAAAACTTGCTGTATCACTTTTCTTATATCTTTGCACTGTGAGACTTTACACTGAGTTTTGCTTTCTCTTCTGCCCACTCCCTTGCATACTTCCCAACCTCAACCATGTTCTCTTTGCTAATAGAGATTGTATTCTGAATTAAATCACCAGTGATTACTACCATCCCCCAAACACCACTTTGAGGCACTGCACAGCAGAAACTCACCGCAGTCCCATTCATCTGAGCTGTCACTACAGTCTGCCTGCCCATCACACCAGAGTTCACGTGGCACACATTCGTGGTTGGCACATTCAAGTTCAGTCTCTTCACAAAATGCTGCAAAGACAAAAACATGCTTCCTCCTGAGAAAGACAGGATCAAAGTGAAATTCACATTGAGACGAAAAATAGAGGAGGCTGAAGATAGATTTATAGGAAAAGTAAGTGAGACAGATTTGCAACCAAATTCAGCATGGATACCACTGATGCAGAAGGTGGTTGCTGCCATGCAGTGACAGAGTGCATTGTAATTCAAAGGGAGGGAAGAGTGTCTACAAATGCAACATCTATGACTACTTATTATCATTTATGGTCTTGTATGAAACCTGTCTAAGCCCCTTAGAAGCTGTAAGAGGAAATAACTTCCGTGCTTTTCAGCCAACTGATCCAAATTTATTTAATTCTTCACGGGTTTTGAAAAAATTATTTTGCCACAATGAACATCTATTTCCTCTCATCCACAGCAATCATATTTTAATTTTAGAATTTTCCTTTGCTTTTGGCAAGTCTATATTTATTTTTATCTCCACTTCAGAGGTAGAGGATTGCTGTATTGATAGACATATTCCAGTTCACAGCTGGTATCCTTCCTTACATGCAGATTTCCAGAGTCTATTCAGTATGGGAACCACAAGAGCTTCCATTTGCAAATGACTTTTAGTTTTTCTCCAGCAACCTCCCTTCCAGAAGGCAGGTGTGTAGAAGCACAGTACCTTCCTCACTAACACACTTCCAGCTTCTATAAACCCCATTAGGGTTCATCATTAGGGAATTCTGAGACCTGGGGAGGGCAGAGAGGGAGCAAATGCATGGGAGGGAGCTGCATTCAGCTGTGCCCACGTGTGGCTGCTGTTTGGCACTTATACCGCTGTACAATCCAAGCACTTATTTGCAACACCAGTAGAAAAAGAGCACTCCACAGTGAAAACTACACAGAGACAGCAGGCAGTGCTGTCTACCCCTGATCATTCTGGCTCTGGAATAAAGCATGCAAAAACAGAAAAAGCACTTTAACTCCACCTTCCAGAGAGAGAGCATAGTTCAAAAATTGGAAGCCCTCAGCTGGGAGAACTTTGCTGCCATTTTAGAATATTCAAGCCCCAACTCAAAAGCAGAGAGGAAATATACTCTGATAATTATGAATTAGCTTAACCTTAGCCCTTTGGTAATATTTTCTCTTTCATGATCTTCATGTGTGATCAGAGGTAAATCGCTTTAATACAACCTCCACTCTTCAAATTACAGCACAGAGCTTGAAATTTAAATGGTATAATCTTTACAATGAAAATCAGATTAGTTTCAGCTTCTCAAAAAGAAACAGAAGTTTGATCTAGTGATACATGCAGGCTGCTGCTTATTTTGGCAAACACATTCATAGGCTTCACTTAGCACATAAAATGTGCCTACCATTCTGCTCCTACCAAAAGGACTCCAGAGACTCAAGAACAATTCTTTTAAATCACAAAATTACATGAAACTTCCCAGCAAAAATGAAAAAACACCAGGTTTACTCAGAGAATGAAAAATTTCAGTTTTCAACCAACTTTACCAACCAATGATCCCTCCTTTCTTGTGCAGACTTTCTCCCAGTATGTATTTTCTATTTCCTTGTCTTGGGAACATGCCTACACACAAGGTTTTCTCAAGAGAATTCAGAGTACCACTAATATATCAATGAAAGTTGAGTTAACATCCCAGCTTAGTACGCAGGGTGGGAGCCTGAGAAGCAGCTGCTATTTGCAGATGTTCCATCACTTCCCATCCCATTCTCAGAAGGGAACAGTGGAAGCAGAACTGAGGGCAGCCCCTGCAGGGGGGAGCAGGGGGCCTGCTGCACACTGCCAGCACTTGGAGCAGACTTACACTGTGCACAGGGACAGTGTGCCTGTGTCATCTGTGTGCCATAATCAGTTTTGTGTCTTGACTGTTACCACAGTTTGGATCATAGAAGAAATCTGTGCAGCCAAGTAGAGAGACAGAATCTAAGAAATATCGATCAGGAAAGAGACTAAATAAGGAAGAGAGACATATGACATTTACCGAAAAACAAATCAGAAGTAAAATCAAGTAGAAATCAAGGAAAAAATGAGATATTGGTGCCATAGACAAACTGAAAAGGGAACCAAGGGAATGAGTAAGTCTTTCTGCCTATAGAAAGCATAAAGCATTTTTACTTAGATTTATTTTGCACCCCAGCATCTCAAAAATGTGATCAGCCTTTTAAGGGAGTAACAAACTGCATGAGTCCTTACAGCAATTCTTTTCATCCATCATGTCAGGGCAGTCTGGGAAACCATCACAGATCATAGTGTGTTTGATGCACAGCTTCTTCAAAGGACATTCCCAAAGACCCCTCTCTCTACAACCTGGAGGCAGAGAAGCACAGTTCTGAAATACTTGCATGCAATATTGAATCAACTGTGTTCTTCCTTAAAACTCCTGAAACACACAAAATATTTTGACTTGAAATATGAATTTTAGAATGTACCAAGAATAGTTTCTAATGAAGAAACGGAAATAAGATTGGAACAGTGTGCACTTGATAAATGGATCTAAATATTAAAACACTTCACAACACTTCAGTGCTTTTTAAATAATAATTGTATTATGATTATATATTATACATATCTATAACAATCTAGGCAGTAGCTCAATTAGCTCAAAACCTATACACCACTATTCTTGAAATACATTTATTAGTAATATAAGACTTTTCTAATCCTGAAATCTGTAGAAATTCCTTGGTCTCTCAAAAGCAAATCCTATGAAAGCATGGACTCCCCATCAAACTGTAGAAATACAAACTTTTTTTCTGACAGTGCTGATGAAGAATCTAACACAGAATCATAATGAAAGGTAGAAAGAGAAATAATACAAAACTATGTTGAACTGCTTTGACAGTAAAATTGACAGTAAAATTTGACAGTAAAATTCCTGTTGGTCAGCTAGAGGAAATTAAGACTAGCCCAAGCTACATTTTAGGAAATAGTTTTCTCTTGTTTTATTTCACTTTTTATTTTCATCAACTAATCAAGTATTTTATTGTGATACTAGTTTAAATACTTTGACATACTAACGTCCTGCATGTCTGACACTCTTGTTTTATAGGAAGCAATAAAAAGGACGTGTCCTGACTAAACCAGATTATTTAATTGCCATGTTTGGCCTGTTCTATAGATGATACTTTCCATTTTAATCTAAGATAAGGTAAAATTCAATTGAAGTTCATACATGCAAATAGTTCAGGTGTAAATTTAAAAACAGTATTTAACACAGCACCTCTCTTTGCCTAGACCTGGAACTGTGAAAGTGTATCAGCAGTAAGTTACTAAGCAAATATATTGTTTCCACAAAGTTTTAATTCAGAAGTATATATTTTACAAATATGAACCAGACAATCCCTACAGGATTACTGGAAAAATCTATTCATGTTTTAACTGTACCTGGCTGTATGGGATGCTTGATTTTGTTTAGATTTGAAAAAACATGTAAATAAATGTTAAAGCCCAGAGAAATAAATAGCCTTAACCTTGGAAACTATTTCCTCATGATCAAATACTTTCTTGGGTATCACCACTCTGTAGATCTCCTTCTTGACAATATTTGTGATAACTATTAATGAAAAATTAATTGAAACCAAACAAAATCTCTACTCTTATGTAGAACAAGGAATGCCATGTTAGGATCTTGATATGAACATAAAATAAAAAAAGCTTAAATCCCCCATAATTTATGAACCTTGAAATTTTTAGCAGAGTGTTTACAATTCATTAAATAGATGTTTGCCTTTCCTCTTCATCTCACATTACAGTGTTACACTGTGAAATGCACCAGGACTCTCAAAAAAAACTAATCACATAGACAAATACAGAGACAATTCCCTATGAAAAATTCACTACTTACTGAATTCAGTGTTCAAATACACTGTTTTGTTCATAGAGATCATCTTCCATTTGGAGTATTTATGTTTAATCTCTAATTATTTTTGTGACATGCATTTTTAATTCAATGAAAAGGAAGTGAAAACAGAGGTAGGAAAACTTGTCTGTATGTACATTACTCTCATCTCAAAAATAAATTTTGACAAGAGATGTGGTTTCACGTATCATCTTACCTTCATTCTTCATTATAATATGAAGGAAATTACCAGTTATTATCCATATATACATTTCCCACACAATTGTAATTAAATAATTAACATCACCACCATATTTTTCTCTCACCTAAAATACTAAGGTCAAGACCCAGATTGCAGAAAACTGTGAAAGACAGTGTAAGTTATGAATGTTATGTCCTCAATTCTTTAGTAGGTGTAGGACCCTCTTCTGTTCCCTGCCAGAGGCACTGTTCAGCAGCCAGCAATTTAATGCATTCAACTACATTACCAACTGTATTTAATAACACATCTTTCATAATAGATTCTTTTTTTGGCAATTATCTTCCCTGTACTTTATTGCAGTCAGAAGTCTCGCTTCCAGTAATCTCAGTCTAATTTTCTCCCCAAATCCCTGTGTAAATGGCACTAAACTCTCAGGATTTCACTTCAATTGCATGGCTGAGATGTCCTCTCACAAGGCCATGTGGAAGTACGGCAAGGATTGCTAGCAGGAGACAATGGGTGCTGAACACATGGGGAGAGTATACCTCGGTCCCTTTGAAGGGTTCTAAATTACATTTTTTTTGGCCAGAGTCATCTAAGCATAAGAAAGCTGCAGCTAGTCTCTTTCAGCCTCCTTCTCCCTGCACTGTAAAGCTGTTCCATATCTATTATTTAAAGCACTTCAAATACAAGGGCTTCAAATTAAACATTCAGTGTTTTTTAATGTTAGAAAACCAATTTAAAAGGATAAAGCTAATAAAATTTGAGTTCTGCATTTACACATGGAAAGATCATCAAGTTTTGACTTTGTCTTGCACACATGGAATATGAATAAGTTGGAGACAGTTACTTCTGGAGTGATACAAGGACTTTTTGTTCTTCAGTAACAGTATTAGCCCTGGTCAATGTAATGTCACTCTGACAGCGGTAATTTCCTAGCTGATACAGTCTTCCGTATTTATAGAAACTGATAAGAATTCTGCTGATTGCTTGTGACAT
Organism: Certhia americana; assembly: GCA_018697195.1. NCBI lineage: Eukaryota > Metazoa > Chordata > Aves > Passeriformes > Certhiidae > Certhia > Certhia americana. The sequence continues at coordinate 40,840,048 of CM031860.1, read as the reverse complement.
TCTGTCTAGACTTTAGAGAGAGATCCACTTGAGAAATGAATGTTACATATTATAACAATATTTCATATGTTAATGTCTAGGAGTATAATATTATCCTAAAAGACACATAATAATTAGTTTTCTAAGGAGTTCAAAATTGGTAGCAACAAAAAATATTTAGCAGGGAGGACGATTGAGACAATTGACTCAAAGGAAAGAGATGTCAAACTCTGAAAGAGTCACTGTGATCATCAGCTCTGACTTTCCTCTATAACCCAAACAAGAGAATGACCTAATATTAAATCATATTTCAGAGAGCATATCCTTTTTTTTTCCTTTCGTTTTTTACAGGGGTGGGGGAAGGGAAAGAAAGAAAAAAAGAGGAGAGAGAATACAAGCATGATCTGGAAACTCCCAGAGACTGAGAATACATCATACATTGGGGATAAATAAACTCTTGGCTACTGCAAACATTAAAACAATTTTCTTTTTAAAAAGAAGCATTTTATAGGGCTGCCAAGATTCAACTTTAGCCTGGCTTTAGCCTTCTGGTGTTGGATTTTATTTTATTGTCTCTAAGTAGAAATTCTCTTATTGCCACAGTTTTGTTGTTTACATAAACTCTGCTTCTCTCTTAACCCATTCTCAATTAAAAAAAAATAAATACACAGGTTGTGCACCTTAACCCTACTCTGTTGGAATGTTTTCTAATCCTTTGTTCATAAGCACACCTCTTCTCTAGATTCTTAGTGATGAATAATTACTCTCTTTGCCCCTAGGGATGCCAGGCCTGCATGCAGACCTCCTTGGAAGCTATAGCTTAGTCAATTAAGAAATATTTAGACCTTCCTTCTCCTTTTGAAACTGTCCTGCCAGCATGTACAAGGATACATAGTGACCAAGAGATTGATTATTTCAGGCTCAATATATCCACTTCAGTTAAAAGTCAAAAGCATCTATACTAAAAGTAAACTCAGAAATATATTGGAGAATAAACTTCGAGGTTTTTACTTGTAACTTGAGGTTGACCAACTGAAATAAATACACAGAATCCACTTCAGCAACACAATTTATCATGATGACATCTTTGGTCTGTACATCCTAACAAGAACATTATCACCTATAAATTTAAAACTACATTTACAGATTCAAGATTTAATCTGCCAGGGAATTACATTTTAGTTCAGTAAAGCCTTCAGCAATGTGAAAAGAACTAAATCTACAGAATTTTTTTAGCTTGATTCTTTAATGAATAGTCAAACATCCCAGAGTATGGTTATCAGAATCGAAATGATCAGTTTTCACAAATTATATTCATGTTGATCAAGAAGGATTCTTGCTATAGTATTTTTACTGATCCTTTAAAAAACCCCACTACTTTTAGACATACAAAAAAAGGGCTTATTCTCTGAACTCTCATGCTACAATTCAAGTAACTGAATGAATGATAAAGCTCATTTTCTAACGCTGCAGCTACCCTCCATTCCAACTCATTGGATTTATTTACCACAGCTGTCCTCGTCACTGTCATCCTCACAGTCAGCTTGACCATCACATCTTCTGGACGCCAGGACACACCTCCCAGAACGGCACTTGAAGTGACTGGGCGAGCATTCTGCCAGTGACAACGAGCAGGGAGAAACAGGACTCCGTAAGATAAAAGCCTGATCACAACATGAGCACCTATTTACCACTGGGGCTGTTTCAGAAGGGTACCTGGCACAGCTTGTGAGACTGGAACTGTGTATCAGGTGAGACTATTCAGAACTGCACCGGGAAGGTGGCAGAGCAACATTTTCCAGAGCACTCCCTCACGTGCTGCCCTCTGTCAAATGTCATTGCTTTGCCAAATCACTGGCACACAATGTTTAAACCGTGGGTATGAATTTCCTAGCTACTCCTCTCACCATTGTGGTGGTGTGTTATGCATTGAAATAAGTATAGAAAATCCCCAGGATAAAAAAAAAAATAATAATAATAAAAAATTTACTATTATGTGTCTATTTCAACTAATAAAACTAGGTATAACTTTCCACCAATTAACCCTTTCACTGCTTCTGACTCATCCCACAGTACCACTTCGGGACAAAGGAGTGGAACAGAGTTGGTAGATCTTTAAGGAACACTTTCATTGAGTGCAAGCAATTCCCTGGAGCAAGAAAATCGAGCCAAGAACCCAAGAGACTGGAATGGCTGAGTAGGGGAACTCAGTTTGGAATAGGTTCCACAGTTTAAATACTATAATTTAAAGAGGAGGTATTAAAAAAACAAACACCAGTGACTTTGGGAACCCATTTAAATCTTTTATTTGCCATAATATGTATAGGAGATACCTTCTACATCTTCGTCTGGTGTTAGACAAGTTTGGTTGTCTGAGTTCTCATCAGGAAACTGAGTGCAGTCTGTATCTTCTGGCCACTGCAGACCTACAATCCCAAGCACAGCCTCACAGCGTTCCTTAGACTGTACACATAATGTCCTGAGGAGACAAAGCAGAATTGCACCACGTAACTGAATGAATGCCTCAGAAATGCACAGATCCTAGAAGGTAATAATCCTAGCCAAAGTAAAAGATGAAGATCAAGAAAAAAAAAAATCAGTTAAACAGATGTTTTAATATGAAAAAAATACATGTATCAAAGAATGCATGAAATATTAACTTACTGTTGTGCAGTTATGTTATAAATAGGTTAATAATAACCACATATAACTGCCTACAAACATGCTCTCCTCTGTAAGAGATGGCAGAGCACACTTTTTAAGTAGCACTGACTTTTTAAGCTCCTTCAGGAAAAAGAAGCAAACACATGTTGTACTAGTGAAATGCTACCTCTTCTGATTATGCTACCTCAGAAACCATGTGGTTTCAGGAGGACAAAATATTTAAGCCTGCAAACAGGCTTAAATAAAAAGGAGTAAAGAACTCCCCAGGGAATTCAATAAAATTGAAACTTTAGGAAAAGCCTCAAAAGACCAACCTGGTTTGAGGCTGTTGTCAGTTAGAGCAACAGAATACCTTCTACATCTTCATCTGGTGTTAGACAAGCTTGGTTGGTCAAATCAGGAAGAGGCATGAATATAGTCCTTCTGCAGCATTTTTTTTTTAACCATATAAAAGATGGGACTCACTGCAAAATTTGTTCAATCCATTGAGACTGAAAATCATCCATGGTGTCTCTCAAAATACCCATTGTGAAATGCTTTAAATTTACAAAGAGAAAATGCATAATAGAAAAACCCCCTAATGTTTGAAGCATTTAGCCACTCCTTTTGTCTGGGATCCTAGTAGGTTGAAAAATATTCAACCAAAGGATCCCACCCCTTTTTTATTTTTATTTTTTAATTTGCCTTTATGTATTTTGATTATTTACACATCTTTACTCTAGAGACATTTCTTTCATGGAAGGCATTTTAGTCCACTCATTTTCCTTTGACCGTTTAATGAACAGAACTTTATTTTCTTGCAATTAGCTTTGGAAAATGCGGTGATCAAACCCAACAAAACAAATCCATATAGGATTAATTATCTAGTGCTCTTTTGGGAAAAGAATACAGTATTAATCCACCCAAATTTAATTTTGTTTTGAGAAATTAGATGAAGAAGAGTCAATGTTTTTCCACACCAAACAATTCACCACTGAGTTGAGCAACCAGACAGAATGCACTGATGTCAATCATGTTACAGGCTCTCTCTTTCCATTTAGATACTCCTCAATATCAAAAAGGTTGACTGACACCACTTTATCACCTCAGACTTCTGAATGCCATAATTTTTATTTTCCAGTGACAAAAACAAAACCCACAACAAAAATATGATAATATAGCAGAGATATCTAAGCTGCTTCTCTCCTGTGTTCTCTGCACACTCAGGTCTTTGGTCAAAGCTGACCTTTTCCAAGGTATTATAAGCCATTTAGTTATCTGTCTCTGGTGAAAGAATTAGAATCTATCTAAACTTCCAAGCAGGCCTGGACTAACATTATCAGTGCCTTATCACAGATGGAGAATAATGTTTAAAAATTGAAAACATACTTGATATACCAATGAATATTATAAATAAGTTCAGTTCTTTCCAAAAAATCTCCTACCTGTGTTCTTTACTTTGAATAAAACCTTGTGAAGACTGTTACAGTTAAAAAACAAAACTAACATAAAGAAAAACTAACATAGAGACAACAAAAAGTCTTGCAAAGCAGGGACAGCTGTTTTATACAGAGGGAGCAGAATTAAAACAATTTAGTTATACCACCTGGAATGAGAAAACAGATCCATGTACCTGTATTTAAAAAATCTAATGCATCTCTGCATTATATATAATAAGTTTATCATATATGTTTTTATTATGTATAGTAAGTTTCCCTTAAAATAGATCAAGAATTATAACATTAATATGCAATTCATGGTTGGAAAGTATATTTTGGCTTAAAAAGCATAACACTGAAAAACTGCATTAGCTGAGTTCAGTTTCGTATTTCCAGGAAAAGACAAGTAAACCAATACATATGTCCTGTTAAGCTCAACTAATTACTGATATATTTGAAAAAGAGGGCAGTTATTTTGAAAGTCAACAGCAGATTCTCAGAATGTAATTTCTGTGCTGACAATTTCTCGGTAACATTTTCTCAGATCTTCAAATTGTAAAGTAGATTTACATTTATACTGAAATATAAAATTTCTTTAATTTTTATTGGTATGAGGTTGTTTTTGTTTTCACTTCTAAAACATTTGTAGGTTTGCACATTATATGAGTATCTGAAATTCTTCCTAAAACGTTATTGTTAAGCAGATACTACAGATCTAGTGGGACTTTCAAAGGTGTCCCTTCCTGATAAAAACACTCTTTATCAGTGACCTAACATGAGAGTGAAACCTAAAAACTGTTGTAGAAGGAGAGCTTTGAATCCTACAATTTAAAGTTTTATGTCGTATATTCAATTTGGTTTAAATTTGACGTTACTCTATTTTGAGCAGGAAGTTGGCCCAGATGACTTCCAGAGATTCCTATCAAATAAAATTGTTCTGTGCTTTCTGTAAGTTCCCCTTCATCTGTTTAGTACTTTAAATTTGAAGACTCTTTAACTGTATCATGACACTTCCTACAATCTGTTAGCTAGGTATGATGGTAAAGAGCCTATAATTTAACTTACGTCCCTCTACATCAGAGTAAGTTACTCCAATTTTTATTTTCTTTAATTTTTTTTTAAAAAAAGAACAAACCTTGATTTTCAAACTACCAAGCCTGACACAGAGCGTACAAAAACCCCTCTGTAACTTTGAAGCTATCCTGTATGCAATACCTTCTTTCCCATTAGGTTCCTATATGAGAATTTAACAGTATATTCATAAACTTCCTTGTGGTTCACTCTTACCTTGCACTAAGAACCACTAGACAAAGAAATCTATTTTCCAACAGTATCAAGTGATAAGAAATTTTATGATGTGCACTACAATTTTAGATGCACTTTTCTTTCAAACAGAAGGTGTTAATTGATCAATACTGTCAAGGAAGGCCCAACAAAAGAGACAGAAATACAGAATGAGAGGGCTCTAGCAGCTAGTAGGTCAAAGAATTCTGCCTGTTGGTCAAGTTTATTAGATTTCCTAACCTGCAACAACTGCTGCTAAAAAAGCTATGAGATCTACAGAGCATAGTCTCTTTCAAACAAATACAGGCATAACTTTAAAAAGCACAGTGATGTTACTCAGTGAGGATGGTGGAATACTTTGTCAAGCAGACAACCTAAGTTAGCCTGGAATTCAGAATGATGTGGCACTCCTAGTTTAGAAAGGTAAACATTCATTAAAAACTCAGGTTTTGCTGAGCATTTGGATAGGGCTTCACATCAAGTAACATATTAATGCAAGGAACTTCTACAAAATGCTAATGTTCCAAATTAAATTCATTGATTCCATGGTTAAACAACCTTTATAGTAGCACAATTCTAATCAAACAAACAAATGGAAAATACTTCATACAAAGCTCACAGCACACTTCTTGTCACCTTGCTCAACAGTGGAGTGAGCAGGCTCACAGTGCACTGGGTGAAAAACTGGCTGAAGGGTCCAGGCAAGCAGGGCTGCATCTGACTGGTGACCTGTGCTGTTCCTCTGGGTTGAATTGCAGGGCCTGTCTTGTTCAGTGCGTTTATCAATGGTCTGGATGCAGCAGTTTAGTGCATCATTAGCAAGTTTGTTCATTATACAAAACCAAGAGATGGTGTTGACTCTCAAGAAACAAGAGGCCTTTGCATTGGGCAATCGTCAAGGACATGAAATTTAACAAGAGCAAATGCCTGATCCTGCAGCTAGGATGGAGTAGCACCAGGCACAAATTGGAGAGCAGCCCTGCAAAGAGGGACCTGTGCATGCTGGTCAGCAGTAGCCTTTTCCTATGGAATTCCAAAGCAAAATTGTTGGCATTTTCAGTGAAAGCATAAAATTGGGAAAAACTACTATGACAGACAGTCAAGAATTAAATGAAATTATGGTTTAGCACAGTACCTGCAAGGTGGGATCCGCTGATTTGTATGGGGGTCACATTTTGGTACTAAGATTGTACAGGCAAAAAACATCAGGTACTTGTAGCAGTTGGTCTGAACCAAAGCTGGGAAAAGGGAAGACTCCCAGCTGATAGAGGCTTCCTTCTGTGTCCTGTGGCCCAGGTAGTTTGGGTAATAAGTATAGTTGTAAGGCAAGTTCATACAAAGTTCCAGAGTAATTGGTTCACACTGACCTTTCACAAGAGAAAACAAACAGAACCACAAATGGTGTGAGATTAAATTAAATACAGAAGAAATAATTCCTTACTTATTTAAAAAAAAATTATCAGACAGAGGATATCCTCACAGGCTTGAGAAAATACAAGTTCCAGAACTAGAGATCCCTTATAAGATCCCTTATAAGCCTATTCATACCAGTAAAGGTGGGTTTGAATTCTGAATGATTATATCTATTATAGCTACATACAAAAATCTTCCAACTTTTGGGAGTTTATCACAACAAATTTTGAACTAGCCAAGTATTTTTGATTTTTAAAAATTGTATAGGTTTTGTATTTCTTCTCACACTGGTATTCAGAAATACTTATTTTTCAATTTTCCACCATAACAGAAAACTACAGACAGAATTTCAATTCAGACTGAAATTCAACTTTTTATTTAGCAATGAGATGATTGTGAAATTATTTAAATTTATTTACTATGGATATATTGAGAAAGTTTTCCACAAAAAAGTATACCATTTAAAACAAACAAAAAAAAGCATATATTTGCCTATTCTGGGAGCAAATATACCTTAATATGATTAATATTCTTTGCTATCCAGTTGCTAGCATCAGTTGCTAGTACAGTGTGACAACTGTTTCATCCCATAGCTGTATCTTTGAGAGAAGTTGGAAGAAAATCCACCAGTCAATTATTCAGCTAATCAGCAGAACTGAGCACTCTTTCTTTGTCTGGGATTTAGTGTTATAACTTTTTTTACTATTTACCCCTAATCTGATGATCATAAAGCTCATTTTACAGCCAGCTTTTCCTTACTACTAAATCCTGGCATAATACCAATACTGAACTATTTCTGTTATCTCAAAACACTTAGTCACATCTTTGGGGTATATGAGGTTCAATGACTTCAACAATTCTCCTCACATTACTGCCATGTCCTTTCCTTCATGATGAACTATCCCTTGTCCTTCACACTTTTGCCTGAGATACCCAGATCATTTTGGGCTCATCTTTTGATTTTGGCCAGTAAACACCTTTCTTTGATGTGTACAGAACTTTACAGGTTAATATTTCAGGATGAACACAAAAGTACATGCAATATTCTAAGTGTTTGTATATCATAACATTAGTCAAGATTAAAGGGTTAAAATGCACATGTACCATTTCTCTCTTATTATGCCTTGTATTTATAGGGGTTGAAATGAATTCTGGAAGACAATCTAGTCCACTGAAATGCTGCTGGAGGATAGCTCTTTACATGTTTTCAATATGATTATAGTTTTCACGCTGTGTTTAGAACGCTCCTATTATATTATGCACAGAAGTGTCACTATAGGTATGAAAATAATAAAGTTTACTCTCACATGTAATTCGCAGCAATACAGAGAGCCACAAACAGAACATGTGCTCCAGGGAACATCTGACTCACTCTACGTAACCCAGATGTTAGTGTTTCCTTCTGAGTTTGTCCTACAGCTTAAGAGGTCCTGCTACTCCCTTATTTATAATACATGTGAGTACAACCTAATGAGTGGGGGGAAAGGAATAAAATTAATAGTATCTTTTATCCTGAATTAAAAAAAAAAAAACAAAAACAAAAAAACCCAAACAAAACCAAACAAGATTAAAGTAAAAAAACCCAAAAGAAACCAGAGAAAAAAAAACCCAAGCCAACAAAAAAACCCCACAAACCAAGACATTACCACATAGACTATGCCTGGATTTAATATCTTCCTGCATTTATTATTAACTTGCTTTATCCACTGGAGTATCAACAACTATTCTTGGCAATCCATGTCCAGACACACTTAGAGTAAAAAAAGTGAGAGCATGTCAGAGCTTCATTATGTTCCTGTGTTTCATTTTGTGCCAATTGCTTCTGATCCTGTCACTGAGCCCTGTCTTCTGTACACTCTCCCTTCTAAATCCATTCCAAATCCATTCTAAATCCATATCCATTCTAAATGTCCTAAATTTGCTGTAATTACATTTTAATGCCAGCCTAAACTGATTTGATATTATCACATTTGGAAAACATCTGTCATATTCAATATCGGGAAATGTGGCTGATATTGGAATATCTTTGGAATTTTTCACACAGACAGTAATCTGGGCCAAGAAGTACTACTTTGTACGAACTGAAATTTTTCATGAGAATTCTCATGTTTTACCAAAGTAACTCTAGTCAAAATATGAAGAATGAAAATAATATTAAAAAAAGACAATAGTACTTCCAGATGTTATGGAAAAAAAATCCCTCCCAAACTGTCTTGCTGTTCCATTGTATATAAACAATTAAATATTCACTGGACTAGAAAAGTACAAAGTGACATGATCCAGAAGACTAGTTCATACTATGTGTTACTCCCGCTAAGAACTACAGGCAGTTGCCCATAATATGTTGAGGAAACATATTCACTAAAAAGCTCTTGGGTTTCTCATAATATGGCACAGGAGCATTGCTTTACAATGCAAATACGACATGCCAAAAATCATAGAATCACAGAGTGCTTTGGGTTGGAAGGAGCCTTAAAGATCATCTTTAATGGGAGATCGTACTGCTCTTAGCAGTTAATGGGAAGGTGTAAATCACATGGAATCAGACACTTTGAAGTGTGCAGGGATAAGATGAGAGGCAAAAGTCACAAGAGAATTCCAATTATTTATATGGAAATTAGGTTTTTAGAATGGAAATGCTCTAACAGCAAACCAGATGTCTCAGAAAGATTGTGGAATCTCTGTCCTTAAGGATAGAGCTGCTCAGCTACACAAGATCATATAACTTAATTGGCACTGACTTGATCAGAAGTTTGTGCTTGTTGACCAAAGGTGTTACCTAGCTTCCTTCAAATGCTAACATGGTACATAAGAGTATTTCTTTACAGAAACTTAGGCAAAGCATTAATAGAAGCTCATGTAAAACATCTGTGCTTTACAAAGTATATTATAGCTTTACTTTAGCAACATCTAAAGGCCCCAGAATCAGTGGTATCTGTCTCAAACACTTGAAGGTAATAGTCACAACTCTAGAGAGAATATGGGGTTTGGACTAGTTGACCTTCCCACGTCCATTCTATTCTATTCTAAATGGAATGACATTATCTACACAAGCTACTAAAAAAGCTTGTGTAGATACCTTACAAAGGTAACTGCAGCACAAAGCAATTACGCATGAATTGTGTAAAAATAATCTGTAAGTGAAGCCAAGTCTGTCCATCTGTCAAAGAGACCTGAATTGATGTGACTGTATTAATACAACACTAAGTTTTAATTAATTTGGAGTATTTTAATACGGTTCTACCCCACTTTCAAAACACAGACAAATATATTACTATTGATTACCTGTTTATGTTGCTGCATTGCACAGTTGAGAAAAAGAGCTATTCAGAAGCAAGTGCACAATTAGTACAGGAACCTTGCATGGAGTGGTATAGTACAGTGCACAGACATGAGGATACACAGAACTGAAGACTGATCCACTACAATATGTATTGGTCAAAAGTATGATTAGTTTCTCCAGTTTGAATGTCAAAATTATTCCTTCATAAATGCCTAAAAGTTCTCCAGACTACTAGATACAGTAACATGAGGCTTTTTGTATTTCAAAAATAAATCAGTATCTTCTGCTTTACACTTACACTATGCTGTTTACTTTATATAGACACTGAATGTCATTAAATGCTGAAAGTGCAACAGTAAACACCCATGCAGAGAATATAAAATTTCACAGAAGAGAAAATTAAAATACCTCAATGTCAAATGTTATAAATCTTAGTGCATCAATAATAAAGAGCTTTGATGACACATTTGTTTCAGCATTACCCTTTTTAAAGCTTAATCATTAGACATGTACATGAGGTAGAAAACTAAAGTGTTACTTACTGTGTTCTACCCTGCATGCTCATTGTAAGCTAAAACACCCTAAAAGAGTAACAGTATAGAGCACGTAACCTACTTACTGCAGTTTGCCTGGCTGTTTCTCATCTCACAGGGAGAAGATCCACAGGGATCAGGGCAGGAAGAGCACCTCTGGTCTCCCTCCTGACAGAGGGTTTGATCTGAGGGAAGTAGAAATGTACCTTTCAAATTATTTACCAGACTAATAAAAATGACTGGAGAGTAATGAGAAAGTACAGTCTTTACATAAAAACGAAGTATTTCTTTTACATAGTTCAGTAAGTACCCAACAGCAATTCAAGTGCAGTAAGAAAGAAAAGAGTGCAACACTGTCCAGTTCTCATTTTTCTTACCCCTCTGTTCAATACAAAAAATTATATCCGTTATTCATATATTATATATTTCTGAATGAGAGGCATGGATCTCTGAAAGACATTTAGCATGTAAAATATGAAAAGTCATGCAAATCACATTTCAAAAGGAACAATAGGTCCTAGCTGAAAGAGAACATTGTCTGGGAATTATTCTTCAATGCCATTCAGTTGATCTGCTTCTCATTTTATGGTTGTTTTGGTTGACAATAAAAGACATCCTGAAAAAAGGTCAGAGATGAAGTGTAACTGTCCTCCTTTGACTGGTTAAAAAATGAACAACAGAAAGAAATCCCAAAATGCTATGGTCTGAAGTCCATGCTAAATATGGACTTCAGAACAAATAAAACCAGCATTTCATCAAAAGTTTCTGAACTACTTGAGTAGTTACTTTATCTGACAAATTCCTGGACTTTTCCCTCTCACAGTTGTGATAGCACCTTTCCAAACCCTTAAATTCTCTCTTCCATGGGCAAAATCAGTCATTTAGCTTACTATTCTGTAAAGAGAGACTAAATGGATGGTGTTTATCATCATATGCTGTCAAAAATAGCTTATTGCTCTGATTGCTTAGTGCTTGTATTGTACTACTGCCCATGAACATTAATCATTCATCCCTCCATTGGACATACAGAAGGTGCTGAAGAAAGATGTAGTTTCAATAACCTTGGCAACAATCTTGTCTAAAGGAACTGATGATTTAGTCACATCTGTCATAATTATGTGGATTTACTTCCATTCATGCTTCCATGTTATATATTGAAGCAATAGAGGTAATTTCTTTGCTATAGCAATTGACCATCTTATTTTACAGATGCAGCTGATTGCAAAATGGAACTTGAAAGACAGGAAAAACCTTTTGGCTTCTAAAGCTATCCCAGATACTTACATTAAAATTACTTTTAAAGTTTACTACAACTCCTTCCTATCCTTTAAAAATCCCTGTGATACAGTGTAGATTCTTTTGATCCTAGCAGAAATAATGATGAATTTCTACAAACACTGTACCCTGTCTTTTGCAGAGATCACAGAAACAGTCATGAGTACATCTAGATTAGATTTCTATTGTCACAAAATGAATGAGAGCAGTATACTCACAGATACCTGCCATACCTTAAATTTCCTTAAGGTATGTAGTGAAGGACACCACTTTTCTCATCCAGATAGTGATGAAGCAACAATAATTTGTAATCTCTGAATGTACATACTTGTACTAGGACAAGAGCCCTGTATCCTTTAATAGGCATGGGGTAGTCACTACACCTTGACCTCAAATTTCTATGCTGATTTCACATATTTACTGTGTTTGTAACAAAACCAATATTCCAGACTGCACTAGCCCGCCCTAACTTCACTGACTCTGAGAGACATGTCCAATTTTTTTTTAATTTGATTTATAGAGCAGAAAAGTCTTTGTAATAAGTGAATGTCCTAATACATTTTTTTTGCAGTTGCTGGAAGCAACAAAATATATAAGAAATACAATAGTAACTTACAAACAAGAATTCTGCCTTGCTTTTAACACGGACTTTGCAAGGAGCTAAAGATAAATGAAATCTAAATTCTGCCAATATATTCCCATGCAAATTAGGATGGATGGGATATGGTTGCCTAAAGAAAGAATTTTGCTCTACACAATCCTGTAAAACACTGGATAGAAATTTTGTGCATTGAAGAATTAATAATAAAAACTAGGAAAATGTTTGTATTTAAAAGCTTTGCAGTTTAATGCCAAGCAGAAAGATCTTTTATCATGTAGTGAGGTCACTGAATATAGAATTATCACCCCATACTAACTGCTTAGATATTTTAACCTATACCTATTCATCATACAAAAAAAAAAAAGATTTTTAACCATTTCTTTAACATCAAAAGGGAAAAAAGAGGCAGTGAAAACAAAATACATCACTGACTTCTAGCTCACATCATGCAAGAGAAATGGAGGATTAAAGAATTCATAGAATAAAACTGCGATTGAACATCAAGAAAGAAGAAAAAAATGTGAACACTGTGAAAGTGCACTGTCAGAACTGAGGACAAAAACTTGTCCTCAAAAAACTTCTGGGTTTTTAGATTGCCACAGTCAGAACTAGAAGATATTTCATGCAAGATCTTTTTATAATGTCAACATTAAAAGTGAAGAAAAATAATTATGATTTCTGTGTTTCAGCTTCTCAGGTATTTTTTGGAATTAAGGTATTTAAATTGGAGCAGGAAGATCCCAAGAACTTTGTATGAAAAGAAGGAACTGGGTAACATGCTTATGAAAGGATTTCTTTTAGATTGGTTTCCTGAAGAAATGAGGCTTATAAACTCACATTGTGTATCTATTTTATGATAACAGGTCTTTTCTACTCTAATAACTATTAAATAGCCTGCCCTATTAGCACCACATTTGCCAGCACTAGCTTTCTGCCTAAGGTTAACTATTTTAATTTATTTAAAATATGAGTCATTAAAAAAAAGAAATTAATAATTCTTGCATTGAAGGAAAGGCTGCAATCTGAACCTATACCTTACCAGAAATAAGATCATTACGTGTGAAAAATACCTTCAAATTTTGAAATCATTATAACATGACAACATTGCTTTCTGAGTGTCTTTGGGAAGTCATGTTCTGGGGCTCAAGACATTGCTTAGTTTCCTCTTCTCTCATAGAGTCCATAATGAGAGAGCTATCCAGTAGCTGTGAAAACTTATGTTCTCGTGTATTTTCCCTTAGTCACACTAAACTGTTAGTTTACTTATGAACACATTCTTTCTCTATTTCCCAAGGATTTTAATAAGAACATTTCTCCTCAAATGACACCAATTCCTGTAGCAGTAGACCCTCATTGCTCCAAACAATGTATTTCAAGTAACAGCTGATCAGATCAGATAACTAAATACTGTGCTAAATTCTTCTTCATTTTTTAAAAAATATTTTTAAGTATTAAGTCTTCTTATAAATGCCTCTGTGAAAGCAAACACCAACCACCTTTAGCAAGTGTTATTTGAAACAGACAGCTTTAGCTAAAGATGCTGTGGAACCTAGGTAGGTTTAGTAAGAAGAGTGAAGTGAGGCAAATCCTTACTTTCACTGCAGTTTTCTTCATCACTTCCATCTTTACAATCATTATCTCCATCACACTGGAATGCACTAGGAATGCACTGCCCATTTCTGCACTCCACCAGACCCTGACTGTGACATGCTAGAGAGAAAAAAATATTTAAAAAGACAATATTCTGATCAATGTAGGTCAGTGAAGCTCTGCATTATATTTTAACATCATACTGAAGTTATTTTGGGAGGAGATGATGACACTGCTTAGCACTGAAGATCATGAGGCAATTTTCATTATGTGTTGGTTAACTTTTCAATAGCTACAGCTGTGCTGATCTTTACCTACAGAGGCTGAAACTATAAATGTCAGGCATTAACAACAGGCTGAGATAAAGTCTTAGCTTCCCCAAGGAAAAAAATTGCACATAATTTTTACTCGTACAGCAGGAACGTTACAATTAACAAAAAGCTAATTCTGTAATTAACAAGAAGCTCTAACACAAAGCAATGCTTTACTTCTCAACAAAGGCAACAAATGTTTCATTTGTTGCTGCTATCTACTGAAAAAGAACTTCTGAAATAAAGTAAGTTTATAGTTTTGCCTTTCAAGTGAGTACACTAGTTATCTTACTTTTTTTTTTTTTTTTTTTTTTTTTTAAGTTTTCAAAGAAAGAAAAAATAATTTAGAGATTAAGGGAACTTACAGCAATTGATCTCATCTGATTTGTCTATACAGTCATGGTCACCATCACATACCCAATCAGCTGTTATACATCTCCCCTCTCCACACTGGTGATGTGTCACTGGATTACAATCTACATAAAATGCAAACATGAAGAAAAAAAAAGGAAGCTAAGTTATCATTTGTGTATTTTATATTACTGATCAATTGTTCTATGCTTACTAGCTGATCTTATTAATGAGCTGTTTTGCATTAATAAATTATACTAAGAATTTTTTTGTATCTGCAGACATTTTTGCAGACGGTAGTTACATATATTCTGAATTGTATTGCCTGTGTAGTGATGCACAGCTCAGGTGCACAGCTGTGACTATTTGTAAATAAACAAGTTTCTAAGATTTGTTAAGCACATTGGAAGATCTGGCTTAATATCTCAGGGAATGATTTTCAGTTAATTTACATTTTCAGTAACCATCACCGAAAACAATTTCCTTCATTTATCTTTTTACTAAGACATTTAAAAATCTTTTTCTCAACTTCAACTCTACTTTTTTTTTTATTGCATGTACTTGGAATTTTCCGTAAGAAATACCTACAAAGAAATTATTCCAATCATCTGTTCACTCATTCTCCCTGAATGCACAAAGAAGACCATTCTGTTGAGCACACTGACTTTACATCAAAATAAATAGATAGAACAGACACAGTCCAGTTCTCCAAATCTGCCATGAAAATCAATTATAGCATGTACAAACACTTGGATTTAAAAAATTGTATTGGAAAAAACGCTATGTCAAGGTAGGAAAGATAGGAGACAGAAAAACATTTAGAAAAACTTAATCATCTTTAAACTAAGATTATTTATGAAAAAACACCATTAAATAACCAAAACTGACATGAAAATATTGAAAGGTCTTAGAGTGTTCTTAATTTGGAGAAGAAAGACAAAAAAATCTCAGGGAAAAAAAAGTGCCTTGATTTTCAGATTTTATATTCTTTGTGTTCTTCCTTAGAAAAGCCAAAGGAAAAAAGTGAGAAACAATATTTTAACTCTTAAATAATTATCTTAGAAAACTTAATTTTTCTCAGGCATAGTAACAGGACCAAAAGTTAGCAAAAATAAAGTTTTCTAAACTTCCTAATATTTACATGTTAAGATTATTCTTTTTTAATGGCAGAACTTCATTGTTTCTCCTTTGGAGGTTAAATGTAGGTAGATACATACAGTAGGTAGGCAAGTATCGTGAGTCAGAACATGCAAAGTTGACTGACAAGAGAATTTGAAAGAAACAGAATTTGATAAGCAAAACATATGACTTCACTGTGAATTTTATGTAAACACAATTCAGCTATAAATGGTTGGCACCACCAGTGTATACCCTCATATATGCTTTACTCTCGGTTAAATCCAGTCAAACTAGCAAGGAAGCAGCTTTTGGAATTAGTTTAAAGCAAATTGAAAATAGCAGTATTTCTTATAAATACCAAGCCCTTCAAGATTTGGATTGACCCAGAACTGTCCTTTAAACCTTTTCAAATTGCATATAGAATCTGTGAGCTGTTTTCACTTTGTTCAAATACAGTAAGAGCAGGGTATATTACTCTTCCAGCAGTTTAAGGAAAAATTAACGGCTAAGGCAGTCCTGATATCTTACAGACTTTAGAAAAGCACGTAACTTTCATTTACCACAATTTTGTTCATCACTAAGGTCTCCACAATCATCATATCCATCACAAACAAAGGTGTAATTGAGGCATTTTCCCGTGTCACAACGAAATACATCATCACTGCAATCTACAAAACAAAGCATGTAAAATGTTAAAGCTGCATTAGAACATTCACACAGACTGGAATGTGCTGAATACACACAAGATTAGCTAAAAATACCTTACAGCTTTCAGGTCTGCAACAATACTGGTGTGTACCAGTTTATGAGAAACTAATCTGGAAGAATATGAAAAATCAAAAGCCATTTTTAGAAATTTTTACTCTTCCCTACTACCTGCTTTTTTGATCAATACCATAAGGAGTGAGTGCTCTGATTGCACATATGGACCTAAATGTTTAATTAATTTACACACATAAAGTTCTCAAGAAACGTAGGTTTCACCATTGTAGATTACTAGGAAAACACTGAGTATCTGATGTGACTATTAAATGGAGATGAAGATTCTAACAGCAATATCAAGATCCTTAGACCCTGCTCTTGAGCCTGCCTTTGATCTTACAATGGTTTTGAATGAGTTTTATGCTAAACACAGTTAGGAGCTCAGATTTGGCCTGGTGCCTTCTCATCAAGGAATTCTTACTGTCAACCCTAAGGGGGTTTAACCTTTTTTCATGAATGGATGCATCAGTGGAGCCTGCCAGAGGCTCTGAGAATAACCATAATACTTGAATAATATCAGGTTCAATTAAAACATGGAATCTTCTTTGTAGTTAAGTGGGTTGAAGAGAAATTATGCTTTGCGGTATCTGATTCCATCAGTAATAACTTCTGATTTCAAGCACACGGCTAGGAAGTGGGTAACTCAGTTTCACTGCCTTCTTCTAGACTCCTCCTTGAACTCCAGCTTTTCAGGGTAGAAAAAATAATACATATTATTATATTATATAATATAATACATAGAACAAGCCAAGATACAGAACAGCTTGATGGACAATGCTTCCTCCCCATTGAAGCTATGCCACTGGAACCAAGGAATTCCTTTGTGCCTGTTCTTACTGGCATACGTGGGCATTTTAAATGAGTTCTTCCCAGGAAAACAGAGAGTGAGCTTGAAAAGCAGGGACTGGAACAAAAGTGCCTCTCTTCTGAGGTGATCAACCATGAAACAACAGAATCATGCTACTGCTTCCCTCTCTCCTCTTGGCATGTGATACTTGTGTTCAAGATTGCACAGTGGTTCCCCTTTGAAAGCAAGGTGTCCCTCTAAGGATACTAGACACTGAAAGGTGCAGAACTCTTCCAGAATGTACAGTGGGGTTTTTACCCCTTCAGATCAATGTCAACCAAGTGTTTTATCTCCTAGGTGAAAAAAACTCTGGAACTTGAACATGAGTCACTTCCTCTCCTCCCCCCACAGAAATATTAATGCTTTCTTCAAGTTTCATATTATCTTAGAAAGTCCAAACAGAATTTACAAAGGCAATGTTACAGGATATTAAGTAAAATAATATGGCTGAGCCATGAACTACATACTCAGTAGTTAATTTAGCTTCAAAAAGAACGCATTCATAAAATAGGGAATAACAAAAAAAACCCACACTAAATTAAAATTAAGTTCTTGCTTCCTGTAATTAGACCAACACCCAGCTGAGAGTAAATGCTAACCTTGTTTTGAATATGCAACAACGTACTCTGATAACCTTTAATCTTATTGATCAGTTTGTAACTCTGACAGTTTCTATGCTTCTTCCACTGGTCCTTCTGCAAATTAAACAAAACTACCTTTTCCTATGTTATTTCCTCTGGATAAATTTACTGTTTAATTTCCTTTCATACCCCTATTCTATTTTCCATTCATACCTGTGAAGCTGCTGCAGTGTACTTTAGGGCAGACAATTCACAGACCCACACAGATAGGGTAAACAAACAGAATACAAGCTTCCTTACAAGGAAATAGGATTCACTTGATGGAAATCTAACAGCCTTAATAAAAATTTTCTTCAAGATGTTGGCAATTATACATTGTATAGGGTAGTCAGTTACTCTGTTAAGTAAGGTGGGCACTTGGAAGATGCCACTTGTAAAAGGCTCAATCTAAATTTTATAAATTATGGGGAAATCCCCATTTTCATGAAGTTAAATGCAAATTCCTATTCTATGTTCCACTAAACACAAATGAAGCCTGGTAAATCTTTTGCATTCAACATTTGACCCTGAGAAAAGCTCATCTGGTTAAAGCACGACACTAATAAAGCCAAGATGGCAGCTTTGATTCCTGCACAGGTCCAGGAGGACCTGCTGCACATGGGTCTGGGCAAACCCCCACAACATCCTACTCTCTAAATTGGAGAGAGATGGATTTCATGGGTGGACTGTTTGGTGGATAAGGAATTGGTTGGATAATCGCATCCCAAGGGTCAATAGCTCAGAATCCCAAAGGATATCAGCGACCAGGGGTGTCCCTCAGGGCTCTGTACTAGGAGCAGTGTTATTTAATGTCTTCATTAATAACACAGATGAAGGGATCAAGCATAGCCTCAGCAAAGCTGCAGATGAGATGGGGAGGTGGTGTGGATGTCAAGATGAGTTTGTGGCTGACACACCTGAAGGGCATGATGCCATAAAGAGGGAGGGACCTGGTCAAGAAGTGGGCACATGGGACTCTTGTGGTCTAAGAAGATCAAGAACAAGGTGCTGCACCTGGGTGAAGGCAAACTCTGGTATCATCACAGGCTGGGGAATGAACAGATTGAAAGCAGCCCTGCCCAGAAAAACTTGGGAGAAGTGGTAGATGAACACTCAGCAATGTGCACTTGCAGCCCAGAAAGCCAATTTTATCCTGGGCTGCATTAAAAGCAGCATGGCCAGAAGGCTGACAAAGATGATTCTGTCCCTCTGCTTGCTCTTGTTAAAGCCCACCTGGAGTGCTGCATCCATTCCTAGATCCCACAGCACAGGAAAGACATGAACCTGTTGGAAGAGGTCCAGATGAGGCTGTAGAAATGATCATAGGGATGGAACAGCTCTCCTTTGAAGAAAGGCTGAGAATTGGGGTTTTTTCTCCTGGAAAAGGAGTGGCCTTTCAGCCACTCCTTGGGAAGCTTATAAGAAAGATGGTGGCAGACTTTTTAGCTGGGCCTATTGTTATAGGACAAGGAATAATAGTTTTAAAAGAGAGTAGTTTTAGACTAGATATAATGAATAAATTTTTCACAAAAATTTACACAATGAGGATGGTGAAACACTGAAAGAGGTTACCCAGAGAAATGGTAGACACCCCATTCCTGGAAATATTCAAGGTCAGGTTGGATGGGACTCTGAGCAGCCTGTTCTGTAATTTAATGAGGTGATTTAAGACTTTGAGAGGGGCAACGACTGCAAGAAACACAGCATCTTTTATCAGACAAGCTTTCAGGCAGATAGATCTTCCTTCAGTTTTGCTCTTTCTGCTATGTAATTCAGGAATGTCTTATTTGACCTCCACACCTTCTCCTCAACTCTTACCAAGCATCCTAATGAAAGACGTCCTCTGCATATAAACCCTGTATCATTAAACAGCCAGGTGTCCTTTCAAAGGTAAGCTTAGCTCATGTCATTTATGCTTGTTTTTTCAAGACATGTAATATATTTATTCTTTTACTACTAATTTCTTCTTTTCCCATTTCTAATAGAATTTGAGAGCCAAAGTCTCATAGGTATTTTTAAATTTTTGAGCTTATTTTAAAACTAAAGCTAATGCTGACAGGAAAAATTGGAAAATAAAAACATAAAATGCTTTTTACATAATAGACATTATGTCAACCTCTATTAAGCGAATTGTAGTCTATTAAAGGAAGAGCAAGATCTAGCCTTATTCATAATGAGGAATTTTCCAGGAGGAAATTGCTGTCCTCATTTATTCCTTGGAGTATCCCAGATAAAATCTAACAACAACTTTCTTAAAAGCAGTTTTGTGAGTCATGGAATACCCAGGCTATTAAATCACTAATAAGAACTTATCTTTTGAGTTGACAATTTTCAAAGTCTGAATGAGAAAGCCTGTTTTGTGGCATCACGTCCTGCTATATTCCCTATTTAGTAACTTTTCCACATTTTCCTCTGTTCTTTTTCTTCTTGCCCTCTCATTGTTTTCTTACAGTACACTTGCTCCACTTTTCTAAAGGTGTCTGTAGTCCAAGGTGTTTTGTTAACACAGAAGAACACACAGGAGCTTTAAAGACATGCACTACCACAGCAAATAAATAAAAAATGAAGCTATCACATACTCACATTCTACTGCAGCACATACTGGTATAATTTAAATATATCACATGCAGGGTTGAGACTAAGAGAACTTTCTAAAAAGATGGTCTTGCATCTACTCTAAAATCAATGCCAAGGACCAGGATAAAGCTACAACAGTATTCAGCTGATTATCAGAAGTGCTTCTTTCTAATGCACATTATTAATCCATTAAAGAAAAACCCCAAAATCCAAATACTTCTTAATTCCACATAGCTTCTTGCAGACTATCTGCCTCAAGGCACAAAATTTGATAGATCAAAAACACATGCTGTGGCCTGAGTGAGCAAAGCTAAACATGGTCCATAGCACCTGAGAGAGTCCAAATGTCAATATATGCAAACACTATGCAAAGCTCCTATTCTGTGGCCAATAGCCTGCTTCAGTTTGCACGTTTCCCTGAATGGATTCAGTACTTCAGCAGAACACTGCAAGGTTTAGGAAACTTACTACAATGGACCTCATCACTCCAATCATCACAGTCGTTGTAGCCATTACACTGCAGTTTCCCTGGGATGCAGATCCCACTGGCACACAAGAAACTCTCCTCTCCTCCACATAGTGCTGTAAGAGAGCAGAAAAGACAGAATGTGGAGAAAAATCATTAGCATCAAAACTACAAAGTTAGTGCTACTAGAGTCTTACAAATGCTAAACTGATATTCAGTATATCCCCACAGAGATTGAAATATATTTCCAATTCAGAAAGCATTAGGATATCTCTCAGAGGAACATCACTGAATGCAAGAAGATCAAGAAGAAGAAAGCTTAAAATAAAAAAATCTCCATTCCTGAGATAGAATGAAACCATTTAAAACCTCTATCAGTGAATGACCCATTTTAAAGGACCTCAAAGCTGGCAGTCATGAAAATACTATTACACCTGTTAATCTGCCCCTAGGACAAGGAAGAAGCCTTATGTGCTCATGTGGAATATGCATACAAAAAATATAATAATTTCTTCCTAAGACTGGCTTTACTGTACACCCCTTTGGTATTCTTCACAGTTTGCCAAACTGATAAAACTGATTTTAACTGATAGATATACAGTGGATGCTGTGAGGTACCACTTAGCACTAGACATGCTTTTTCAGTGTTTCTCAAAAATGAAAAATGGCTCCAGTTTGCACTGGCTGTACATTCAACTATTTATTTAGATTTTTAATTTTATTTGTGATCCTAGAACAGCAGTATTTCCTATGTCACACTATGTCAATGCCTATACGCCCAGAAACACACACTCTCAGCACCCTCATTATTAGTTTTCAATTTTGTCAGCAGGAGATTTTTTTTTCCAACATACTTACATTCTTTCCTAAAACTCAATATTATTTTATCATCCCCAAGAAACAGGGCAAACTTAGTTAACTGAAACACACACTCCTTATGGAAAATTTGTTTGTAATAAAAACTTAGGAATAATTTCAAAATCTTTTCTATGACATTCCCAGGTCATTTGTTTGTCCACTTGGACAGCAAATCATTTTGATTTTGCAATAAAAACATCATTTTCTAATTGTGTAAGAAGACATGGTTATTGCAGTGAAAGCTGCTTATGCAGTGTATTTTAAAGGAGGTCTCTAACTTCATGGAAAGGTGCCCAAAATACTAGGAGACTTCAAACCAAAAGTTTTCAAGTAGTTTGTGACTCTTCATCAGGAACAAGGTAGTGCAAAACCACCAACATCATCCTTTTGCACACCCTTATGATGTGTTCCTCAGTAGGTTCCCTCACACTGTGTGAGAAGAGTTATAGCCTCACCTGTATTCTACCAGTTTTGGAAGGTATGATGAACTGCAAAGTACAATAGCCTTAAGACAAACATGAGATTAGATAACATTCAGAGTCTCATTTTATAGCAGGAAAAATGAAGCAATGAGATATTAAAGAGAAAGCTATAAGAAATAACATCTAAGATACAAAAATCAGCATGTGATTTTTTTTTTTTTTTGGAGGGTAAAGACTGATATTATTTTCCGTGTTCAAAAGAATAGCTCTTGTTGCCTTTACTTGTAGCTGCAAATGTCTCAGTTGCAAATAAACTCCAGCTATACAAATGAAGAGCCCATTCAGCTGGAAGTGTTGAAAGAACAGCAGAGAAAATTTTTATTCAAGTGCCTTGTTCAGCATGTTCATTGCAACAGTGACAGGGCAAGAATCCCATTTCATATGATAATGTCACACTTTTATTATGAGCTGATCTTTTTATTTCTCCAGTTCCCTGCCCTATACACTGCACTTCCTGATTTCTGCAGTCACTAAGCTCTACAGGGACCCCTAGAAACAACAGAATTCCCTGGTATGGAAGTACTAGTTCCCTGGACAACAGTGTTTATCCCACAGATGATGACGTCAGGTAAAAATACAATATGGTAGCATAATCAAAATTTTGTAATGCATGATACAAGAAAGGTTCTTAAAGGTTGGAAAGGCAACTTTAACTGATTGACCATCTTACATTCTTATAACTTGTCTTTTACACAATTTCCTTCATGTTCAGAAAGGAAAAGAGCATAATTACCCAAAAGGAACCATCTTGATTTGCTTTGATGGAGATCTCCATCAGTACAGAGCTTCACTGGCACTGAAATAGACTAGAGTAGCAAGAGTAATGGACTCCTATCTTTTGTGTGAATATGCCAATTTGGCCTGGGAGAATGAAAGTTAACAGCAGGAATATCTGATAACTTTTCTTACAGGTCAGAAGAGAAAAGATTCCTGGGTCCCATATTCTTCTCTGGGCTATGAACAAAAGTGTGTTGAAGCACTTCTAAGTCAGCCTGACTCTGCCTCCTTAATATATCTCTGTCTTGTTCTGCTCCTACCTCAAACCACTTCTCCACACCTAAAGTGAGCATTTTCCTGTTTATCTTCTATGTTATACAAAAAACGGGAGGAAGAGTGAAATGAGTTTTCTTTATCTCAGTTTTAGCATTCAGCAGCAATCAGATGGAATCTTTAGAAATTTTAATCTCACCTCTTACAGCTTTCTAATAGGTAATGACTGGATATGTTTTGTCGAGTCAGTGAAGTGTCCAGGGCAAGGAAAGCACAGAACAGTACCGCCAATTAATGTAATTTCTGCTTTCTACCAAGCTTGTGCAAGAAGTTTTCAGTAGGCTGACCATTCCATCATACCTCCAGAGATCAGATTTTAATGGAAATGATAAAAGCCTTATCTAATGCTGTAAAATAAACACTTGTGTCGAATGTTAAATTTTGGTATTTGATCTGGAACCTAGTGGATTTAGGTATGCAACCATTTATATGTCTTTATTGAACACAGGCTGCATACTCAGAAACACTGGGACTGTTTGAAACAAAGTAGCAGCAGGAGAAGAAATAATGCCTGAAATAGATGTCTGAAATAGGAAAAATATAGACCATTCCACTCCAAATTATTACAAATGGCAGAGATGTTTTTCTAAAGAAATATGCTGGGAAATTTTTATTACTGATACCTCTGTAAATAATTTACAAATTTATTTTAAAAATCATGCAAATATGCACACACCCAAGCTCCTAAAGAATTAAAATTGTTATGTAAAATGAGCCCAAATAAAATGGAAGAAATCCTTGCTATTAGAGAAGCTTGTTTTAGTCCTTACCCAGAAAGGTTTACAATCTGGAATAGCTTCAAAATCCTGGACTAAACACCAGTGGCAGCAAAAAGTGTTTCATTTAACCTGTGCCTAGTGTACTATCAAAAGTGTCTTTGAGGAGGCAAGACCATTTATGTGCTGTACTTTCCAGCTAGATTACTGGAATGTCATCTATAGAAGATTATGTGGGAAGGTTCCTGGAAAGCTCCAGAGAGCACAGACTGAAATAAACATTATTTTACCACCCTCAACAAGATTGACATCTGGTTGCATTTTAAGGTATAGCAACAGATAAAGCATTCTATTACTGTGAAAAAGACTATGGAAAGTGCTTCCAATTTTTTTTTTTCCAAAACAAATAGGAGACCACATTTACTATCTAAGGCTAGGGAAGAAGTAAGAGGTATTAAAACAACCAAAAGGCAGTGCTCTTCAAGCAATACATTGACAAGCTGTAACATTCTAGAACACAACACTATGGATGCTAAAACATACACAGAACCATGTAACAAAGGGACACATTAATAGAATAAAAATCTATGACAGGTCACAAATTACAGAAAAGTCCTTGGATCTCACACAGATGGAAAATGCAGGAGTTTTTGGAAAAGTACTGCCACACAGTCTTGGAATGTTCTCCTTTTGTGGGCGTTTGATTTTCTTAGCTTTTGGAGTCAGAATTTTAAGACAGACAAACTTTGTCTCTTACCCAGTATAGTCATAATAGCACAATGGAACACAGAGGAATCCCTGTTTTCTCTCACTTTTCAATTTTCATCACCTGCTCCCTATACCATGTATGTACCCTGCAGTACAGTGTATGTATCCTGTTGCTGTAAATTCTAGAAAGTTTTGATACTACAATCACAATCATGGAATTAGAAAAGCTGGCAACTCCTTACCCCCAGGTAATTGTTCATTTCTCTATTTCCTTAGGTTCCAAATCTGTGGGAGAAAAAAGACAAAAGACCTTTTTCTTTCACTCAAGTTATGTGGCCTAAAAAGGCCACATAAGAAACTCCAAGCTGGAAAAGAAACAGGCAAAAAACAGAAACGCAGGCAGAATAGGAGAATAAAAACCAGAGAACGCAATAAAATATAATGCAGGATCAATAGAATTAATGAGAGATTTGTTGGGGAAATAGTTTAATCAACTGTGCGTGTTTCTTCACATGAAACACGACGACAATCCTGAAAAACATGAAACATGAAGACAATCCTTCAAAAAATTTTTCTACTATAGCTGTTTTTTCAGCTGTTCAGAATCAATGTTACACATACACAAATCACCTCTCTCCCCTTTTCACTACATTAAGTAAATGCAAGGGCACAAAAGAAAGATAATGTCTTCCTGATTTTAAAAGCTTTTTCTCAGAAAAATTATCTACTGGATTTATATAATTAAACTGTCTACAGAAAAATAAATACCTGTTGCAATCAGGTATTTGAAATCTCTTCTCAAAGTTACTCCTCAAAGACAATTCTCTTAATCAACACCAGTTTGAATGAAGCCAGAGTGACCTAATTGCAGCTTCCGATACCTGAAAGGAGCCTACATGAAAGATGGATAGGAGCTTTTTACAAGAGCATATACTGATACAAGGAGAATGGCTTCAAACTGAAAGAGAGTACATTTAGATTAGATACGAGGAGGAAATTCTTTACTGTGAGGGTGGTGAGGCACTGAAACAGAGAAGTTGTGGATGCCTCATCTCTGGAAGTGTTCAAGGTCAGGTTGGATGGGGCTCTGAGCCACCTGGTCTAGTGGAAGGTGCCTTAATATGGCAGAGGGGTCAGAATAAGATGATTTTTAAGGTCCCATCCAACCCAAAATCTCACGCTGATGAAGCGCAGTTCAGGCCACTTGTGCACCCCTTTTTTAACAGAAACAGATATTCATTCATAATGTCTCTTTAGCAAAAATACAAAAGTGAACAATGTTCCATAATTCTATACTTAAATTTACAGTTTTGTTGTATAAACAGTAGAAGCATCATATTCACTGCTGCTTTTAAAATCATTTTACAGTTCGATTTAACAGAAACATAAATAACTTCCGGGCTCTTTCAAGAGCTCCATGTTAATCTAAGTCAGATTGTTGCTTCACTGATTTACTTTTCAGATTATTGTGTTGCTTTACTTCTCATTCAAGGTACTGGGTTTTTTTCCACCATGGGTTTAACAGCAACAGTTACGTTGGCTGGTCGAAGCAAATAACGTAATAAATGGTGTCACCTGAGAGAGAGACAAAAGCAGAGCTGAAATTTTTCTGTGAGTAGGGATATGAATAACAGCCGTCAGGAAGGTTTCTGTGATTTCTTCCCCTCAGAATGCATTATTGGTTACATATTGGTGGAGTGAATAACTGATAGTGCCTCCTGATCACTCCCTTACATGCTCATAGCTCATTAGACCTGTGAAACCAGTTCGACCACCCATCTTAAATCTCAAAACATAAATTCTTACAACTATTATTAGGGTAGCTGATTTTTTAATCTACTGAGTATTCGCTTGTCACTTGTGTAAACAAGTTTCAATCTGAAGAACATCAGCCTTCAGAAATGCATCATTTTCTCTGTGGCTCAGAGAATGACTGCATGACTCAGTCATTTTACATTCAGATGTTTTTACTATAATGGCACAGCTTGGATTTTCCAGTACAATCAGTACATCTGTGTTCACATCAGGGATGTATTTCATAATAGATTCCCCACAGTGGTATTGTACGCTCAATTTCCTATGCTTGTGGAGCTGACTTTTAGACAAAGAGAAATATTAGCTATGACACATGAACCAGTATGTATCCACAAGGCAATCCCTATTCTAACCAATAAACATTTTTTAGGAAAACTGTTAATTGTCCCCAGGATAAATGCACCGGATTCTAACTAGAACATGACTCAAGCATATTTTCTCCAACAGGGCTTGGAAATATAACATTCAAGGATTTTTTGGAGGAGTGATAATCTTCCATTCATAAAATGCAGAGGATATAGTTTTTAGCCACCATCAGACAAAAATAAACAAGAGAAATCAAGAGAAACTTTTGTTTGGGATTGAGTGACTGGATGACACTGTACAAGAATCTGAGGAACAAACAGGTATAGCAGTCAGACCTTAATTCTGATAAACACGGGCTGTAACTAAAGATGCAAAAGAGAATTACATCACACAAAACAAGTTACATGCAAGTCATATGCGGGCAGGGAAGGACTCACTGCATGTAATCTGGAGGCATCAAACTCCAGAAGAAACCACAGAGTTGAGAAACAAGCAGTCATAAGCCAAGGATGTGCTCTTGAAATTTCCAGGAATCAAACCCCAAGAAGAGTGCGAAAAGCAGTTTGTGCTGAGTGCTAGATGTAACGGGATTAGAGCAGAGAATCAGCCTCAGCTGTTTGGTTCTACTGCTGTCAGAGAATTCTTTCAAATTTACAAACTGCAGAAATAAATATTCAAAAGCAGCAGTTTATTTCTGTAGGAAAAGCAGCCTAGTGAACCCAAACTCTTTCCTTTTTCAGTCACAGAGGAATCACATTAGAACCATTCTTTTACATAAAAATAAAAGTCAAAATAATCTCCACAGTCATAGAATCACAGAATTGTAGAAGGGCTTGGGTTGGAAGGGACTTTAAAGATCATGCAGTTCCAACCCCCTTGGCATGAGCAAGGACACCTTCCACTAGACCAGGGTGCTCAGAGCCCCATCCAGCTTGGCCCTGAACACTCCCAGGGATGGGGCTTCCACAACTTCTCTGGACAATCTATTCCAGTGCCTCACCATGCTCACAGTAAATATTTTCTTCCTAATATCTAATCTAAACCTACTCTCAGTTTGAAGCCTTTCCCCCTTGTCCTATCACTACATGTTCTTGTAAATAGCCTGTGTCCATCTTTCTTGTAGGCTCTCTGCAGGTCCTGGAAGGCAGTTCAGTTATAGTCTCTCAGTCTATGTGAAAACCATTCACATCTCAGCATCATGCACAATAAAAAATTAAATTTTAAAAACTCCTTTTGTTTTATACAAGAGGATGTCAGAATTGACAAGAAGTAGAACAATAAGGGTCTCCACAGTCTGTCAGGTAGGAGCAACAAATCTCACAATTGGCTCATTTCTTCCCCTGGTGAGAAAAAGCCAACTTCCACTGCATACTTACCTGCAATTTCTGCAGTTCACTACCAGATGAATACCAATCCTGCCACACATATTATGGAATAATCATTAACCAGGCACTATTCCTAAAAGCTCCTTCTCTAGCAATACTAAATATATTATTTTAGCCACAGGACAATCTGCAAATTGAAAGTTTGATAAGTATGGATTAGTCTAAATTCAGCTATCTAGATTTGGTGGCCTTTTGAACACTCTGACAAGCTATAATTTGTCAAAATTTAACAGGCATATTTATATTATACCTTGTATTCAGTTTTATGCCGCACAGGTGTGAATCCAGGTCTTTTACATTCTAGAATGCTTTTCCAGAATTATAACTCATTCTGTAATCATGCTCAAATAATGATATGATAGTCTCCCATTGTTCATGGCTAATTACTCTTCAATGTGTAAGCCTTTACCACATTTATGTATTTGTTTACGTTACAGCTTCTTACCTTGTTACTTGAACCTGCCAGGAAGACAAAACTATGGTACTTATTTCTATAATGTTTATCCCTATAATACCAAAGGCATCAATAAACATGTGGTAACAACAACCCTGTGAGCTAAAAGGACACTTCTACTGCCATTTTACATTGGGAATTTGAGGCATGGAAAAGAATATGCATTTTATAATTACTTGCTTACTAGACCTAATTTTTTCAGCATATATATCATATATTTTTATCATACAATTAAGACACTGGTCACAGCAGCTTTCACTACAGCAACTTGCACAAAGACCACAGGACTCTACAATAAAAATCTGTGGACAGTGTTCAATTTAATTGGAAATCATTCAACTTTAACAAGACTCAGTCCTTTGGATTTTTCCGTACCTCAGCCAGTACAAAAATTCCCACAGATGAAGGTAGGTATGGACAACAGCCTCCTTTACTTCATGACTCTTCAAAAATATGCTTTTAGAGCTGGAGAGAATCCAACTGGCAGAAGACTTGGTCTAATGATTTCAGATATCATTATGTATACTCAGGAACTGCAAGGAGGTAGCCCAGGATACATAATCTATTTTAACTGTACCATGAACTAACATTCAAAGAAACAATGTATAACCTCCCTGATCTTTTAAGGTAGATTTAAAGAATAAATTATTAGGGTTTTTTTAAGTAAAAATCTGAAAAACAGTTTTCATTGTACCATTTCTTCTTGTTTATTGTCACACAGAAGTCATTAAGAAAGTTAGAACCCACAGAGAGACTGTACAAGCCCCAGTCTCTTCATCTCACAGAATGCCTATCAACAGCAAAGTCTCGGATGCCAGCAAGGGGTCAGTGAGAAAAAAGTCAGGCTTACTGCTCTCAGGTATAATCTTCCCTCAAGATTTGGATCTAGAAAACACAGCAGCACCTCTGAGGAAATAGAAATGCCTTGTTTCTAGAGACTGGCTGGCTGGAAAGCTGCCCAGTGGAAAATGATCTGGGAATGCTCAACAGCCAGCTGAACATGAGCCAGTGTGTACCCAGCTGGCCAAGAAGCCAATGGCATTCCGGCCTGTATCAGCAATAATGTGGCCAGCATGACCAGGCAGTAATTGTCTCCAGCTGTACTTGGCACTGGTGAAGCCATAGCTGAATCCAGTGTTTAGTTTGGGCCTCTCAGTACAAGAAAGACATTGAGGTGCTGGAGCATCTCTAGAGAAGGGCAATGGAGCTGGGGAAGGGTCTACAGAGCACAAGCCTTATGAGGAGCAGTGAGGGATCTGGGGTTATTTAGCCTGGAGAAAAAAAGGCCCTGGGGAGACCTGGTCACTCTCTAAAACTGCCAGAAAGGAGGATGTATAAAGGCGGCAGAGAGTCTCTTCCCCCAAGCAACAATCAATGTGACAGGAAGAAACAGCCTCAAGAAGCACCAGCAGAGGTCTAGATTGGCTATTAGGACAAAATTTCTTCATGGGAAGGCTGGTCAGTCATTGGAACAGGCTTCCCAGGTAAGTGGTGTAGTCATCATCTCTGAAGGTATCCAAAAGATGCACAGACATGATGTTTAGGGACATAGTTTAGTGGATTTGGCAGTGCTGAGTTAACAGCTGGACTAGATGATCTTCAATGTCTTTTTCAAGAAAAAGAAATGATTCTATGACTTTACGTATGGGTGTATAAAGACCATGCCTTTTGGGAAGTTCAACTCTTGATCAGTTTTGGGCTCATTTTTACAGCAAGGAAAATGGAGATACACTTGAAATTTGGCCTGTGTATCAGGTTCCTACTCCTGTAGTAGGAGTAGCTGTATTTACTAGAGCTAGCTAACAAAAAGTCAACAGGTCATATTACTTTCCTCCAACCTTCTTTCCTTGAAACAGCTCAGAATTTTTAATGTAAAATAAAAAGGCCTCAAATCAGCACAAGTCTGAAAAAAATCAGCCTTAACAATTAAAGCACTGCAAACCATAATCAACAGGCAACCAGGCTTTATCACAGTAAGAAAATGGAACATAGAACCAGAAATAATATTTTCTACCCAGAGCTTTTCATACACATTATTAAACGAAAACTCATAAACCCAGTGTAACAGTTAAAAATGGAAACATACACTGCTTTCCTTTTTCTTGGTGTGGTGAGAAGCATACCCTTGTAGTGGTGTCATTCTCAGTTTTGTTTTGGAATTGAGAGCACTTCAAGAAGTCTGGCCAAGAAGCATTTACCATACCCAGGACTGGTTCACAGCCTTCTTTTGCTGCCTCACAAAATGTCCTGCAGGGCAAGAGGCCTTGGCTAAAGAGAAGAGACAGAGAACAGAATTAAAAATTATTTTTACTTTAGTAGGTTGTGAAAACATTTTAGAAAGACCAAAAAGTAATAGTAAGTGCTTTTGACAGATTTTGCACTCTACAGAGCTACACCCATATCCTTACAGTGATCAAATTTTCAATACAACTTCTTGTGGTTTATGTCTAAATAACTGCAGAACCTCTTAGGCTTTAGCAAATGAAATTTTGCTTTATTCATAACCACTCATAATGGCAAAAAACGATCTTTTTCCTGGTACAGCACATATATCTTTCTCTTTATGCCTGACCCTCAGTTGTACCTGCCCATCTCAAAACCATGGCTAGAATTCCATGTTCAGTTACAAGTGCCTGAACTGAAGAAGTCTTCAGTACCCAAAAATTCACCACCTTAATGTTTCATTTTACAGTAACAGAATAACACAGTACTTTTAGCAACTGTGTGACATGACAACAACCACAAGAAAGAAATAAAAAAGCTGCCAGAGCTGCCTGACTACAGTGTTAACGAAGAGATTGGTAAAAAGCAAAATATTCACTTGCATAAATATTCTGAAATTGGTAAGATTGCCTTTCTCTGCTTAGTATCTAAAAAGATAAGTGTGCTGTCAGTGTTACTGAGTTCATTAAAAACTCTGGTTGGAACCACTTTTTAAAAAAAGGTGTCTTTAGAGATACATTCTCCAGGTAATGCTAAGGGCTTTTACACCATGCACTTCACATGCTGCAGTATTGATCTT
Organism: Certhia americana; assembly: GCA_018697195.1. NCBI lineage: Eukaryota > Metazoa > Chordata > Aves > Passeriformes > Certhiidae > Certhia > Certhia americana. The sequence continues at coordinate 40,808,159 of CM031860.1, read as the reverse complement.
ATCTCAGAAAAAAGGCAAAGAATTTATCTCCAGAATTGTCTCTTGCAGCTTCCTGGATGGCAGATTACTTGTTGCCTGTAAAGAAGCATATATATTCTAAAATAGCACTTTTCACAACCAGATTTTGTTATTGCAATCTGCTGAAAGACAGAAAATTTTTGCACCAAAGATCACCTATATGGCTGTGTACAAAACCAAGAATGGTTTCATTTGATGACAAAAGAGTTGCCACTTTTTAGTTCTGCACATTGCACTGGCAAGCTAAGTTCATCTGACTTGTAAAGGCTCTTCAGATGGAGATGTTCTGAAACACACTTCTGTTTTTTACAGAACCTATTCAATATGGAGAGAAAGAAAGGGCACAAGAGCTCTTTGAGCAGCCACCACTACCCTCCTGACTGGAGCCTGAGAAACTGCTTAAATAATGGGAATTTGACAGGGCAAGTGACTATCTCCAAACATTTTTTAGCTTTTCCTTCTTAGCTAATATATTAATAACACTTCTGGTTTGACAAAGGCTCCCTAATACAGAAAATGCCAAAAGAAATGCTGCTACTTACAACAGAAGGCACTTGAGTTTAAAAATATCTGTAAGAAATAAGATGTCACAAAGCTAACTAAAATGGAGTATTGACTTGACCTGTTGGTGAGTGATAACCATGTATTTTATTCAAATCTGATATGCTTAATTTAACTTTCTGTTCACTTTTTACAAAACCATAAAACATGCTGTGAAGTATAGTAAGCAGTGATTCTACCTCATTTACTGGTTCAATGGAGCATATCTGATGATCACAAGTAGTAATTTGAAGACAGTACATTCTGCTAAGCTTATTTATTGTTCTCAAAAGAAAGTGTTACTAGGGATATTACTTGAATTTAACAAGCCTGTGACAGAGATGTACTTGAGTTTATCACAGTTAACCAACCTGTACACATGATTTCTACAAATGGGAATGCTATTTGAAAAAAATCCCGAACAAATAATCAAAACATAAAAAGTTCTTGAGGACTCTCAGATGAAGTTTCATACAAGTCTGGAGTATTTGATATGATCTCTGTTTTTCCTGACCCACACCTAAATCATTAACTTTCATAGCACCAAACTTCATCTATGGCCTGAGATTTAGCAATCAGGCAATAGTAGTATGCATATGTCAATTTCTTAAAATATAACAACAGCAAACTTCCATCTATATAGTTCCTTGTTCCCAAAGGTCTTTCAACATACTGAACATTCATTTCAATCAAAATTTTCAAAATAATATCAAAAAAGTTATATTAAAATATAACTATGCAGAGTTATACATACACATAATTGTTAAAAAGCTTCTAAAAATGTTCAGGAGTAATTTTTTTCAGAAAATCTATCTGCACATTGAATTCTTTACATCTAAATGAGGAAAAACCCACAAATACAGGAAGTTCACCTCATTTTTTAAAATTAAGCAGTCCAGCATTTGAATATTACCCTGCAAGGCAAATGTCTGGATATTGTATTACATTTGTATGGTAAGATTCTTGTGGTGGGAGGGATACAGGGGTGGGTCCTGTGAGGAGCTGGCAGAAGCTTCTCCTGTGTCTGACACAGCCAACTGCAGTCAGATCAAGACCAACCCACCACTGGTCAAGGCTGAGCCATCAGTGATGGCAGTTGTACCTCTGCAGTATTTCAGGAGGCAGGGAAAAATATCCCATGCAAAGGCAACTGCAGCCAGGAAAAAGGAGTAAGCATGTGGCAGAGAAGCAACTCTGTAGATACCAAGGTCAGTGCAGCAGGAGGGGCAGGAGGTGCTCCATGCACTGGAGCAGAGATTCCCCTGCAGCCCGGGGGACAGCTCATGATGAGGCAGCTGTGCCCCTGCACCCTACAGAGGTCTGTGGTGGTGAAGACATTCACCTGCAGCCCCTGGAGGCCCCCACTCTGGAATAGGTGGAAGCCCAAAGGAAGCTGTGACCCTGTGGGACTCTTGGAGTGGGTTTGCTGGCAGGACTTGTGAGCCTGTGGTGAACCCACACTGGAGCAGCCTGTGCCCAAAGGACTGCACACTGTGGGAGGGACCCACACTAAAGAAGTTCATGAAGAACAGTGGCCCATGGACAGGACTCACATTGGAGAAGTTCATGGAGTACTGTGTCCCATAGGAGCGACCCCATGGTGGAGTAGAGGAAGGGTGTGATGAGCCCCTCTCCTGAGCAGGAAGGAGTGACAGTGACAATGTGTGATGAACTGACTGCAGCCCACGCTTGCCATCCCCCCACATCTCCGAGGGGACAGGAACTAGAGAATTCATGACCCAAGTTAACGCAGGAAGAAGAGTGCTATGTGAGGAAGTTGTTTTAAGATTCTTTTCTCATTACTCTGCTCTGATTTGATGGCAGAGAATTAAATTACTTTCTCCATGTTGAGTCTGTTTTGCCCATGACAGTACTTGGTTATTAATCTCTCCTTGTCCACATCTCAATCTGTGAGACTTGTTCCATTTTCTCTCCCCTGTCCAGCTGAGGATGGGAGTAACAGAGAAGCTTTGGAGGGCACCTGGTGACCAGCCAGGGTCAAGCTACCACAGACATGCACAGAACAGTAATAATTTGGAAATTACTAGTCCTCTGAAAGACAGCTACATGGTAATCTAATAACCAAGCAGAATTTGCAGTCTCTAGAGAAGCTCTGACAGATCAGAAATGGGATTATCCAGCAATGTTTGGCCCAATTTCAATGTTGAGTCATGTGTCCTCCATAAATTAAATATCTCTGGATAATGATCAAGTTTAGTATGGACTTATTGCTTAATCTGCTGGAGGATGAAAATATTATTAAAAGTCTTTATCTTGATTAGTCTTATTTATAGCTACTCAGAGACCAATCATTTTAAAAATAAACTGGCAAGTCTATGGCAATCTTACCATAATTGATTTGGCACCAGTGGCAGGCACAGAAGAGGTTATAATGTATCAGTGTGTGATTCTGCTCTTAAGAATATTAATAGAAAAACTCCTGAAACTGGAGTCTGATGAAAGAAATAAAGAAAATATGACATATTTATATCTCTGTGATTGGTTTCCCCATGCTCAAAATCCAGACTTCAGTAAATTTAGATGCACAGAAATACCAACATTAAGAACTGTAGGGCACCAAAAGAAATAGAAATCTTTATTGTTTATTAGAAAGAATATTAAGGGTAGAGAGAATATAGAAGGGTTTTTAATATGCATAAGGTATCTTTGAAGAAGATATTTACCAGAAGTTTTATATTAAATATTCATTGAGACAGGTATATTCAATACAGCATACACTCTGTAAAGTGATTTTAAGTTTCCAGTTTTCATCTGCCTCAAAGCAGATGATCTGACTTTCTTGTCATGACAATCACCTAGCTTTCACTTAAATTGGAACTCAAATTGCCTGATTATAATCCTAGAGGGACCTACTCCTATAATTCAGATATTTTACATTTTTAGGCTAATTTTTTTCAGAATTTACTCCTTCTCTAATACTCAATTTTCTTCTCTGCAATCACATTATTATGCACAGGGCTCCTCATTAAGAAACACTGTTTCTTAAGTGGCTGGTTTAAGTACTAGCAATTATCAAAGAAATATACTACAAGAAGCAGTAAGGAGAGGGAAGATCCTCATGGTGACTGTTCTCCTGTTGCTACAGAATTTACCCCATTTTCTAAGGTTAGCTCAAGATTCAAGACAGCTGAGGGGTCCAACTCCCAACCTCAGCAAACACTGAGGGTGTCTTTTCTGGAAAGAACGCAAAGAAAGAATAAGATGTCAGGAAAGGGAGAAGTAGAAATTGCTAGAGCCAACAAAAGCATTAAATTAATAAAATAAACAATTAACCACCCTTCAGGAGCTCCCTTTGCAACCTGGTAAATACAATAATATATCTAGTGCTCATTATTATCTGTGGCATTTCTTTGTGTCTTCAGAACAGTATCTCCATTGGTAAAAGCACTTCTATAGACATGCCCTCTTGAGAAATTCATTATTGCAATTTTACACGTTAAAACAATAGAGGGTAAATGATTTACAAAAGGCTCACAACCAAGTTGTTATGCCAGAGCTGAAAATACAGCACGAAAATCACTCTGAGAACACACAACTGTTGGCTGATCTGTGAAAGGTCACACTTGTGGTTCAACAGACAACCTGACTGCAGGCAGACTGCTCAACATTTTCAGCTACTGCTGGTTCTCATTACTGTTCTTTTCCCAGCTTCATGACTGCAGTTGTTCCAGGAAAATCTTTTCTGTGGCCACACAATAAGCTGTATTCAAGTACTAAGACAAGTTAAAAAGAACTGTAGGATATTTTGCTGTATCATTCATGCACAGGCACACATGCTAAGAATGGTGACAGATCTCAGGCCCAAGGCAAAATAAATGAACTGGTAATACAACTGTGAGAGATTGCTGGAGCAGGGAGGATGAGTACAAGGACAAACTGAAACATGATGAAATCATGGCAAGAAGAAAACTGAGGTCACTGTTTATTTCTACAGCACTGAAATCAAACAAGTTGAAGTGATTAGCTCACACACCAGCCTTTCTGAGTTCTGTCTTTAATACTTTCCATGATATTCTAACAATAACGACTTCCAGAGAATATAAATGTCAGAAAAAGAAGTTTCTAGAGCACAGCAAAAACACACCCAGGATTACAGTTTTCTAGAGTGACCATTCTTGTGAAAACTTTCTCAGTATCTTCTTACAGTACTCCAATATGGAGAGCAGCACAGTCACGGACAGAGTTTTATGAGACAAACTCAAAAATCTCTCAATATTACTTTTTGATTCACAGATTTATAAACAAACTGGCAATAAAGTTTCACATAATCAAGAAAATTATGTATTTTTATCTTTTACTGTTTGGTTTTCATCTCTAATATGCAAATTTATTTGAAAGTTTGAATTTTCTATTTTGTCCCTAGATAGAGGTTGAAATCTGAAATCTGCTTCTTCACATAATAAAATCTGAAAGAAAGCAAGATTATTTTAGATTTTTGTGGTTATTTCACTTGACAAAATTGTACTGAGTCTATATAGCAATTTAAGGATGTCACCGCTATTCCACGTAACACTGCAACACTCAAAGCAGAACTAGCTGCATTACCTCCCACCTAGTTTTCAGCTTAAATGCATGTAGTGTTTTGTCAAAGCAGGTTCCTGTGTATAAGTACAAAGATGCAAAATTACCTGTAAAAGCATAAGACCCACAGTCAGAGAAACATCAAACATCTTAAAGGAGAAAAAAGGCCTCAGAGGTGAACCTGGAAAAAGGCATAGCAGCTCAGTTTCCCTGCGGGGAGGGAGCCTGAATAATGGTTGCAGCTGTTTAAACAAGAGTCAGGCCTTGCATTAATTGGCTGAACTGTGAGTAGGTGTCCCCTCATCTGCCCTATGGGGACTCAGTGCTAGGATTTACAGACAGTGCAGAAGGCTAGTTCTAACCCGTACACTCATGAATACCCCATTTGCTGCCATGAAGCTTGGCAACTACGGATGAGCCACAAGAGGAATGCCCTTTACAAAAGACTGAAAAAAGCCTGGGTTACACAATGAGACTGAAAAAGATGGAGATACTGAATGGATTGCCTGCAGCATGGAAGAACAGTCTGTTTAAAGGCTATGAGAACAGAAAAGTGGCAAAAGCAAATTAGATGAAAAAGCTGGACTAGAATCTCTTCTGTGAGTCCATACAGATTTTTTTCTCTAAGAATGACATTTCAAATTAACTATTCCATAATAGTTGCTATATCTTATGGCAACAGGAAAGAGGCAGCTAAAGAGTTATGCTTGAAAAAGTCTTAGAATACATCTGATATCCAAGAGTACCACACTTAACAAAGAGCTCACACAGAACTCTGAAGGCTGTTCAGACAGAGGGAGGAAAAAATAAATCCCTGATTCCAGTGAAAGTGGAACTGGGAACAAATCCAAATATACCATTAGATTAAAAAGACTCTTCTTAACCATCCAAAAATGAGTAAAGGAAGCAGCAGCTGCTGTTGAATTTTACGTCTTCTACATCAACTGCTGTTATTTAACATCTCTTTCAGGCTTAGAAATGTTCTTCAGACAATGTGGCCAAGCTATGTTGATATCCTTAAGGATGGACACATACAGTCTCTACAAGGCAAGTTAGAATCTTTAGTCAGTGTAATAATTTAGTTTGTAGACAAAACCCAGATAAACTATTTCGACCAAAATAAGGAGTCATGTCTGAGTCAGCAGTGCGCTGTGGCAGCCAGGAGGGCCAACCCTGTCCTGGGGTGCATCAGGCCCAGCATGGCCAGCCAGGCAATGGATGGGATTGTCCTGCTTTGCTGTGCACTGGGGCAGCTCCACCTCGAGTGCTGGGGGCAGTTTGGGGCACCACAATGTAAGAAAGACACTAAACTATTTGAGAGCATCCAAAGGAGGGCAATAAAGATGGTGAAGGGTCTAGAAAGGAACCCATATGAGAAGAGAGTGAGGATCCTTGGTCTGTTCAGTGTGTGGAGACCAGGACACTGAAAAGAGGAGACCTCACTGAAGTATGCAACTTCCTCATGAGGGGAAGTGGAGGGGCAGACGCTGATCTTTTCAAGTCTGTGACCAGTGACAGGACTCAAGGAAACAGCATGAAGTTGAGTCAGGGGAGGTTTAGGCTGGATATCAGGAAAAGGTTCTTGCCCCAGAGGGTGGTCAGGCACTGGAACAGGCTGCCCAGAGAAGTGGTCACAGCATCAGTTTGACAGAGTTCAAGAAGCAGTTGGACAATGCTCTCAGGCACAGGGTGTGACTCTTGGATGGTCCTGTGCAGGGCCAGTAGTTGGACTTTGATGATTATTGTGGGTACCTTCCAACCCGGGATATTTTATGATTCTATGAATCAGCAAGAAACAAATTCTGAAATCCCCTCTGACTCCCTAGTCAAGGTTTCTATGACAGCACAATGTACCAGAAGTTGAGCTTATAATACCATAACAATCAGAAACTCCTAAAGTATACACTGTACAGAAGAAGCATAAATTTTGCAATGTAGCATTGAAAAGAAAAAAATCTATCAAAAATTTTCTCTGCTTTGTACAATGATCATAATCAGATGATCTGTCCTGACTAAAGCAATCATCCCTTCCAGATTTCTCTTACTGATCCCATCACTTGTTTCAAAGACAACAGTGAAAATGGGAGGCACTAAATTAATTCATTAGAGCTTTAGTTCAGTCATGAATCAGTTTAAATATGTATTAAGAATATCACTACAATCACAAGTTATTTTTACAATCTTGTACTATTTGCCAAAATGACTCCTAAATGAAGTCAAATTTCTGAAAATTCTTGCCTAGTATTTATTACGCAAATGATGAACACACTGTTTATTTAGTTTACGCTATAGAAATTTCTTTTAAAAAACAAAACAAACTCTTAAAATTCTTGAAAATCCAGGTTACAAGCAAACAAAATTCACACTTGGGAAAAAGAAGCTGGCAGAGTGCAACAGAAGTCTTCTGAATCACACACCAGTATTTCAATCACATCATTGCTACAGGAATTCTGGACTAACTGGAAGTTAATCACACACTGTACAGCTCCTCTAAGTATTTGTATCTTCAGGATAATGAAGACACCCAAAACAATATTGTATCTAAAGAACCACCTTCTATTTCCACAGATGACTGTGGAATTTATTCATGCAGTTTTAATTTCATGCAGTTTTCCAGAACTCATGTTTCCCTGTGCACTTCAGAGCATTGCTAAAAGGAAGACCTCAAGAATCAACCCAGGTTGAAACTTTCTGAGCTGCATCTTACCAGGAATCCTAAAGAATCACAGACACACTGCTCGCTCACTGACATTCAAGGATCTTCTCTGTCAAGTAAAAAACCATTGTAAGCCATTATCATGCTACTTCAAGCTCACATTAAAATCATTTCACAAACAAATCTAGCAGGAGCAGATGTCATCAATTTAAAGAAGCTGTCCTAACCCCCATCAGCCTTCTCCCAAACCTCTCCCCACCTCTCTTCCCTACTGCTTTGTGCCAGCATGGCACTTCATGCAGTTACACAATGATAACAACCATCACTCCTAATTTAATTCAGATCAGTTTCCAAATCAAATCTGTCATGGAGCTGAAAAAATACTCATGACAGGACATGGTAAAGACATGGGTGAGTTGGGGAATAAAAAGCAGGAGAATAAGATAATACTGAGTATCACGAAACAGTAGTCTGGAACATATTCTCCAGAAGGGTTGTGAAACATCCACGCTTAAGAGATACTCAAAACCAAATGAGATTTTCATTCATCTTAAGGCTTGTCCTGATCTGAGCCAGTAGAGTTCCAGAAGCTTCTCCCCTCCCCATCTGCATAATCTTCTGATTCTTGTTTGATGGCCCTGCACAGCCTGTGAGCCTGGTGCTTACCACTACGGTCTCCAGCAGGGCAACAATATCTGACAGAGGAGACAAACTTGTGAGAGCTAAGTACGTCTCACCGACTGAATCCTGAACAGGTTTGAGTGCAGATGGTCTATAACCTATTTGTTAACAATATGGGCACTAGAAGAAGTTACACATGAACTCAAAAGTGTATGAATTCTTTGAGAATCCTTTAACCACATTTCAGTCTGAAACCATTTTGTTTACTAATTGCTGCACAAGAGGGTGTACTCATATCTAGTAGATGCGTTCTCTCTACCAAGCTAAGATAGAATGTTACCTCATCTGTATGTTTCTGGTTGTGAGCCCAGACACAGTCCAATAAGAAATGATCAGTGTTAATACTGATCAAATGTTTATGAAAATGCAAGGTTTTACCAAAAGTCCCTATCCTACAACTGTTGCAATTTATTAAACAAATTTTGTTTTGTGAAAAAGCATGTTTTTCTAGAAGATAGATTAAATTAGCAAAAAAACATTAACCAAAAGCTATGCTAATTTTAAGAATAGTTGTAAACAATTATTTCAGCTATATAAATGATCAGTATTTATTTATAAGAAATAATATATTATTATTAATGATATGTTGTGTGTGCAGGAGAATGACTTATGATCTCTAGTTAACACACCAACTTAGGAACCATGAACCACAGCTTATAGTAGATAATACACACAGCAGATCATTGCAACAACAGGGCTGAAGGCAATCAAGCAATAACATATTCATGAATAAAATAACCACCTGATTTTACTTTCTGCCTCCTTCCCTTAACTCCTCCTCTCCGCATTGTGAAATATAGTTCCAAGCAGACATTTCCATGCCCATATTGTTCTCAAAAATGTTTCTCTCTCTATCTCTAACCTTTTAACTCTGGTGCATCCATAATTTCCCCCAACACACAATTTGAAATTCGATCAGTGGGGAGGGTGAAACACTGCGTGAGGTTTTGATGCTGCCTGCTACAGCAAATGCTGGATTCACACACATTGGACCACACACATAATTCTGGCCAATGTAGGATGCCATTGCCTACATTTCTACACTGATTTTCTAATTTTTTTTTTTAATTAATTGATTTCTTCAGCAATCCCCTCTTTTTTTTACATTGACTTATTTACAAATTATGCACATCAGTAATTTTAAACAGTTTGTGGGCAAGGAAGAGACAGTTCTCTGCACAGTTCTCTGAATGGGGAAAACACATTCTTTCCAGTATCTTACTTCTCTGTCCATTTCCCCTGTATTTTGTCCCTGGTTTGTCCTTCCCGACACTGCATTTGTGTAAAAGAACTGGCATTACTGAGTTAACTTCAGGTCCTGTTCCTGTAAGGGCCTGTACCTAGATCCAGTACCACCCTACCTATTGGGACCCTTTAGGTGCACCCATAGCAACTGAGCCATGACAGTTACAGAGATGGTTTTGGAAAGTCCATGATTTTTCAGATGTGTAAGATCGAAATTGGGGATTAAGTTCCATAGACATATCCACAGGTACATAAACTTTATAAACAGAAGTTCCCCTACGGTAAAGACATTTTATCTTTTAATTCCCTTATTTCCCCCTTCTAACAGCCATGAGGAAGAGCTTAGTACTTATTAGAGCAGCTTCTCAAATAAATTTAAAGTTTCAATGCTGAAATAATTGTCATCACTCTTGGTGATGACAGAATGCTTTTTCATAAGCAACCCATTTTTTCCTTCTGTTTTTGCCCAGGGCATTATTTAGGCATCCAAAAAAAAAATTTTAAAAAGTTAAAGGATGCTCTTTTTCTTTTTCCTTTTCCTCTCAAAAATTATACATATCTCGAGAAAGGGTCCTCTAAGATATATATTTCAACTTTAAATACAGGCATTTTGGCCCATGCTATATCATTACCGATGCTCTCCCTAGCATTTCTTGCAAAAACAATCTTTGTATTTGCCTCCTTTATACTGTCTCAGCTTGGGAGAAAATAGTAGTGGCTCCTAAGGTGATGAATATGATATGTTAACTTCATGGTGTGAGTTCTGAGGGACAATGCAAACTATAATCTCATTAGCACATCATTTTCTGCCATATGAATAACAGTTAGACAAGATTATTAATATAACTCATTAACGATGAAATTATTTACAAACAATATGGGCTGCACTAAGAAGAAAGGTGTATCTCTAGAAATGCTATTTTGTGACTGCTGTTTCTTCAAGTTTCTTCATTTATGTCTTGGAAAGATGGTCCCCTCCAATACTTCAGAGAAATGTGAGCATTTCCTTCTTTGAAATCAGATGTAAACCAGCTGTTTCTTAACTAAAGGTCTCACTCATGTCTCATGAACAACATGTTATACACATAGAACAGTAGAAATAAAATTTTGGGGTTTGAAAAATTATCTCTCCTTAGAGCAAGAACTGGGGCTTGAGGATTTATTTTCTTCTTGATCCTTTTTCTGTGCAAATATTTCATCACTTTCTGACTCTGCATATTGTAGATTTTCTTTGATCCATGTATCTATTTATTTCCTATTCAATTTTCCATTTCAAGTCACCCTGATTTTATTCAGTATCCTTATATTTAGAAATTCATGTCTGTTCAGTATACTCATTGAAACATGTTTTCAATCATGACTTTGCATATGATATGATATCTGTTACTGCACATAAACACCTTCAAAAGTACACAGGAACTGTCTAGTGCTATTTTACAGATACCTTACACAGACAGTTTTGCTATTTTGAAAACCTACCCAGCGTATTACACCTCTCAACCATTTCACTTTCTTGTTGCTGTAAATTAGTTCTACTTCACCTTGAATTAGTGTGTTATCAATTTGATTTGACACTGAGTACATACATTGCATAGGAAAGCCTTACAAAATGTTTATTACAACATGTTGGCTATCTGCCATTAGCAACTCTATCCTCAACATTTTACTTATCAAAAAATTAAACCATAAAATCATTATTGTAACTATTGGTTAAATTACAGCTGTTGGAAGGTTATTAACTGGTAGAAAGGACAAAATTAAAGAAAAAATTATTCATTTGTTTTGCTGTTCCAGGCTTTTTCAAATAACACAGACCCTGTGTATTCCTCAGTTTTTCTGCTAAACAGTAACACATATATCAATTCCCTTAGGAGAATGCTTCAAATCAACAATAACACTACAGAAAAAAAACCTGGCAGACAGAGAACACTATTTATGTGGGCAAGCATTTGCAACATTATCACACTCTAATTTTTGTGTTCCCTTTTGACAGGATTTGTCTATACATGTTTTTCATTAGCTGGATCTCCAAGGCTGTGTGGTTCAAGTCACAATTGCACTTAAATGGGCCAAACCCAGATTTAAAAACTGAAGACTGGATTATGACTCGGTTATATTCGAAGACAGATTTTACAACAGGGTGGGTTTTTGTACACAATTAGTCTACTGGATTCTGAAGGGCTGCAAGCCAAGTCATGGCAACATTTAAAACAAAAGACAAGTGATTTCAAACATTCTATGTATAAATCAGTTCAGACGCTGAACATGACCTTTGCTTTATTTTGAATTCAAGATTTTAATAGTCTGTATCTCCTTGACAAATAACTATTGCCAAAACTACATCTGGAACAGCCTTTGTGGGACATGTTAAATTCCTTAGGATAAAGAGCCACCTTCAAAAAGGAAGAGTATTAAGAGTATAAAGCAACTCCCACAGGATATGAAAGACAGGACTGCAAACTCAGGAAACAACTAATAGCCACTCATAAGCATCTGAAAGAAGCCTCCACTCCATCTGCCTGGGTCATGGCAAGAACTACACTGGATGGAGTCATGAGAAGAACATAAAGAGACAACACGGTTGTAGGAGAAAATTGTCCCACCTTATTCCTTATTCCTTGGAGACCTGGTAAGTGATTGTCACCAGTGCATTAGATTAATGTCTAAAAGTAAATACCACCAATTTCAACAAAAGCATCTCTGGCAGGTTTATGAGAGAGGATTCTAAATGTCCTTCTAGGTGGGTTTCTCAATACCTTTGATTCAAAAATTACTCTGAAACTAACTTTATGAATTAAAATTTAATTGGCAAGTGTGTAAAATTTAAATGGCAAAGTTCCGTTCCGTGCAGCTATAATTTGGCACCTCCACACAGGTGCATTATAAATAGTGTAAAAGCTGTGTCACAAACTACCTACAGGATTATTCACTCAGAGGTCCTAGCAGCTGCTGCTTTCTCTTGGCATATTTACCTGCTTTTGTTACCAAAATCCAAGTGGATTAAAACAAAATTGAAGCATGCCAGTGGAGAATTGCCTGTACAAACTCATACACATCCATACACCATTCATACACAAACTGATTATGGACTTTCTGTAATAGATATTGACTCAAATGTATGCTGAAAGCTTCCTGTTCAAAGCCTTAAAACAAAAATTCTAATTAGCTACGTAAACAAGATCCATATGACCAGTCAGCTTTTTCTCCTAAGTACTTCAAAAGCCTCAATTAACTCTAAAAAGTAGATTTTTAATAACATCTTATGATTTTAATGTTTAGCTTTTATAGCTGTGATAAAATATAATTAATTTTACTGTCAGCAGGAGATACAAAGAACATGGGTAATTTTCAAGTGAACCTGACAGAAACAGGAAAAAAGAAATAACCACATCACTAGTCTCATTCATGGATTATACTAAACATGACAGACAGACATCTATTACTCTATGAAGATTGATTCTCTTCCATTTCCTAACAGAAATGAAATTTTTTAAACTGTTTACAGCTTTATAAAAGACACCACACATATTTCTGGATTTGGTTTTCTGGACCTAATATTTCATCCTACTTTAGGCCTATAGTGAAAATTACACTATTTGTTTTTTCTGTTTTATCAATTACAGAAAAAAGATTAAGACAATCAACCAGAAAACAACACAGCATAGAATTTGCCACTATGAGTCATATCAGCAACTCTCCAAAGAATATTTTACTGCACACAAACTATTCACAGCTTCTTAGAACTTATTTAGTATTAATCTAATTTTCATTAGTTAATTTCTCCCATTCCAAACATACCATGTTGATTTATTCCAACCTCTTTGGCTTTCTACAAGTCTTAATTTGGCAACTGTTGCCTGTAGCATAGATACTACAGCACAATAAAATAATGTTACATATAGACATTTACATGAGAAACTCCTTTCTAGGAAAGAGTTCAAAACCAAAGAAAGTCCTTTCCCTTCATTGTATTATTTTGCCCTTTAGAATTAATCTGAGGGGGAAATAAAAATATAAATAAATAGGTTGAATTATGGCAGAGTTTTTCCATACATTCACTGTACATTAGATCACAAGTAAAGTGAATGGACAAGTGAAATTAATTTTCATACTTTAATCAAGATGAAAAATAATGTTGTGCCTACAGATATAGGCTATAAGTGCTACAGAGTAGTTCTCTGTTCTGCTGCAAATTTCTTGCTCAGTTTTGGCTTCCCCAGCCATTAATGTGACAGCATTCCTTTCTCTTCCTATCCTTTACTTGTTTCCTTCATGGGCTATAAACTTTCAGGGGGTTGAGGCTGCCCTTAGTGCATGTTTATACAGCAGCCAGCATAAAAAGCCATGATCTCAAATAGAGTCTTTAAGCAGCCCTAACTGAAGCCAAGCCACTTCACAACTCTGTTTTCAAAGGTATCTGACATGAAAAAAGCATAGTGAGTAAAAATGTACAGAAATGCAAGGTGCATTGGAATTTTAGCTTGGGAGCAATATTACACTTTCTAATTTGTATTGCCTTAATACTATTTTCTAGCCTAAAGTAAATTCGATCACCAAAGACTGGAGGCTCTGAGGATCTCTCAATGGAAGTCATTTCCTCAACTTTCTGGAACATACTTCTACAAGAGGATTAATAAAAGTACTCAAGCTATTATTTCTGTTTTAAAGGCAGCATGACAGCCCAGGGGTATGAGAATCCATAAGCTTCAAATCTATTCCCAGCATAAAAACGTCAAAATAAGCCACGTACATGGGCCTTCAGGATCTTATATAACCTGCCTATTTTTCCAAGTCTTTTGATGAAATTTGATTATTTCATAGAGTGCAAGAAATACCAGAAAGTATCAATGTGTCTTGTTTGCATTATGCAGTAATAGGCTCTCCCACTATTAACTTCTCTAATGATTTTGAATCTTTAAATTTTACATTAATTTTGGCTTTAAAATACATTTTTTTTTTTGTTTCCTTTTGGAATCTGAAAATATTGCAGATTAACTTTTATTGTCTTCTTGAATTGTGGAATTCAATGCATGTGAGTTGCTATAAATAAACATCCACTATGTTGTAATAACAATGACCTTTGGCCTACCCTTAGTGTCTTTCACTGATGCGGGAGAATTCACTAGATGAAATCATTAGTCACAACCAATATCTCTGAGGACAGACCTCTCTTACAACAAAGTACCAATGCTGCATGTGGTGGTCACAGGATACAGACTATTACTACCCAGAAGGACAAAGTTACTACTGGGAATGTTTCAGAAGCAATTAGCTCAGCTGATCTAGTTTAAGGTGTTCTTCTACCACTGGTATTACTTTTCAGGACTGAGTCATGTTTTCTTAGCAGTGCTGCTGGACTGTGGTAGGACAGGGTTTTTTAAGGCTGATTTTTAAGTCAAATTGGAAAGAAGAAGGAGGAAGTTGCATAACACCTTTACATAAGCAGTTCCTTACTACAAAAATTATGGGTAAGCACACAAAAGAAGCCTTACTGCACTTCAACTTTCTGTTTTCCGTTTTCACACAGGTTTTAGTTGTACTTTTCCAGTTGTACTGGAAAGTAGTATATAGATATTGCTATAGATTTTCTTAAAAGAGCAGGGCTAGCTGAATTTATGTAGAGATGCTGAAATTAAATACAGCTTTTAATTTTTTTTATATAATTTTTTTTAAATATGTTTTTACTGTCACACATGGTTTCACTGCAGTAACATATAGAAGAACATTTCTGAAGAGCAACAGTATTGTGGTAATATTCAGAAATCCCTGTACCTAACTACACAAACACTGAATATGCTCTCTGCCTAGAAACTTAATCTCCCTCAAGTGTTAATGCAAACAATGTCTATAAATACATGAAAAAAAAAAAAAGAGGAAACAGACATAAGTTTAAATATCAGAGAAAAGCTACGTAATGACATCTCACTGGATGCCAAAGATCCCTCTTGTTCCTACTTGTAAAGCACTGCTGTAATTATTGCTCCCATGGCTGCAAGCTGCTAACAGACTCTCAACAATACCCAAGAATAGACATCCAGGCATCACAGGAGTTTCATCTCTTCTACACTGTGTAAACATTTGTCAAATTAAGCTTTACATACATTAGGAACAATTGCTTCACAAAAAATAGAGAGAACAACAAATGAAAAGTGATGATCAGATATAGAACCACTGACGTTAGAATGAACCAGCTGTAGCTGATGGGAGGAAATAATGACCATGTCAGCAACAACTGTTCACAACATCAGTGGATGTTTTGTCATACTGTATGCTCTAGACAACCACAGTCCCCCCCAAAAGAGCACTACAGCATATGGACATATCTGCAGTCATTACCACCAGAGCCTTTCCACAGTGACTCTTCCACTTCAGAATCTTCCTGCTAAACAAATTCCCCTAGTCCATAGACCTACCACAGGCTCCTCTCCTTCACTTTTGGTATCTGCACTCAGCACATAGGAAGTAACTTCCCCCTACTATGTTACATGCTTTTTTCTAGAGCAGGCTGACAGGATTACAGGGAGAAGGTAGGGAAGGGGCTGGGTTTAGAAGGGAAGGTGCTAATAACCACTTTTTGTGGATCTGATGCTCCTTAAAATAAATTATTCTTGGCTGTGAAACATATGTGTTTGCCTGCAGTAACTGGATGCTACAAAAAGGACAGTAATCAAAAAAAATCACTAAGCTGCCTACAGAAAAAAAAAAAGGTATTCTTCTTTAAAGAAGAAACTGGAAGTTAAATTAGGACAACTAAGGTTTAGCAAACTTAGACTTAACTAACCAGAACACTGTCAATTCACTCTTGTTGTTCTTCCCATGGTTGCCACTCTGACTGCAAGTCACTGCATTTTCAGTGACATCCATGGCACACTCTGGAGACACAATTACTAAAGCTGAAGTCAGATTCTAACATAATCTTACATCATTTGCAGTCTCATAATGGACTTTCTTCCCCATCAATTTGCAGGGGCAAGAATATTTCCCACAAAAAAAAATAAATTTAAAATACAAATAGAGGAACCAATGTAACCTCCAAGACATAAAACAGCACCTCAAAATCCAGTTCCAACTTTGACATTAGAATTAATGGGAGAAGGTTGCTGCTACAGAAAAAAATGGGGAAACAAAAAGGGAAGGGAAAAGGGGGAAGAGAAGGGGAAGGGGAAGAGAAGGGGAAGGGGAAGGGGAAGGGGAAGGGGAAGGGACAAAGAAAACCCCTGACTTGAATCTCAAAGTATTTTGGTTATCTCTGAAAACCAGAGCAAAAACATGTCTTCGGGAAAGAAAATGGAAAAGAAATGTAAAGATTTACCCTTTCACCATTTTACTTGTATGATTGTTTTAAGAGCTTTGCACTTTTGACATATACAACTCGCTCTCAAATGTTTTGTGAAAGTGACATTCCAAACTAGGCAGAATAAGTGAAGCAACAGAGAAATGGCCTGTTCTGTTGGTGAACATTTAAATGAATCAATGTATCACCTAAACCCACTTTTCTTATTTTGTACAATATTTTTTAAAGAAAACAGGTAGTGTAAAAAGCCTGTTTGTTATCAGATTCCTTAAACAGAACAATTGTAATACTGAATTGGAGCAGGGGTGCTATAACTAATAATGCACTCAATTAAACAGGGTTAATTGAAAACAGCTTTTGGTAGGCTGACAAAGGTATGTACACATGTGCATTTGTTTTGAACCATTCAGCCAGTCTAAAGGTAAGGCTCATTCCACTGTTACCTGTGCTGCTTTTCCTCCCCACTAATCCTATCCATGTAATCATCTGTACACCTTTATTCTGGGTTGATCTTCTGTCACTTTAATGAGCTTAATTAGCCAGTCCAGGTATCATTATGATGCACCGGAAGTGGCAGGCCTTTATTGCCTGGAGTGAGACTTTTTGTCCAGTTCTCACAGAATTTCTTTCATAACTATCCTATTTCTTCCAAACTGCACAGGAAGTTTCAACTTCCTGGTTTTGTTATGTTGTTAGAAACACTTATTCAACTGACATAGCCTCTTCCATTTGAATTTCACAATGGAGAAATTGGAAATAAAAAATGGAAATAAAGATAAAGAAATCTATCCTCTCTCTTTCCCCCTCCAGAAACATCAAAGATTGTGTACATATATTTTAAAAATATTCCTTTTCCCCTTTTTGTGTCATGTTTTAATTTTAGCTCTGTTAACTCACTGATCCTTTTTAAAATCAAACTCAATTTAAAAGTGCATGCACATTATACTAATGCTGTGAAATTATGTAATGTAGGAAAAAATATATGCTCCTTAAGCTTCCAAAATAGTTTATGTCACCCTGAACACATCAACATATCCTGATAATTTAATATAAAAAAAAATGTTTAAATATTAACTTTGCTGAAGAAAATGACTAAACAGACTTGAAGTTTAACTAACTGCCACTCCAATTTACGACAATACTACACATATCCAAGGCATTATTGTTGTTACAAAACACTCCATTTTGGCTTAGCCAGATTGGAGAAATTAGGCAGAATTCTGGACAGGCTTCTTTAGGAAAATAAGCCTGACTGTCCTAATATCACAGTTTAGTTTATACAGTGGCAACATTTTTCTAAATGAGCTCTATTACAGTTGACTTATCACGGCAGAAATGTTGTCAGTAGCATTGACAGACAGGAATTTTGCAATGAGGTCATAGACTTAGTTTGGATCTTCCCTTGTCTGATTAGAGAGGGAGTATTTTACCACAATTGGCTCTAGTCACTGACAGATTTTCATTCCCAAATACCTGTCATCACTGTCACTGATGCATTCAGGAAGAGCGAGACTACAGCCAAACAGCATGATGTGTTGATAGCAGTTGAGACGATTGAGGTAACTGAAGAACTTCAGGAACTTTTCCATTTCAATACTTTTGACAATGGAAAGAACTGAAGTTACAGTGGTGTAGTTATATGGCAGCATTTGGCACTGGCTGTTGCTGATATTTCTGCAGGCACCTGTGAAATCAAAACAATATATTTAGAACAATAGTATGACCACTGAATAGTTGCTTCAAAGCATGTATTAAATTGACTAGTCAGTATATATAATGTATAAACAATGCTGGCATCTCACAGCTAAGCTTACATCCCGTAATGCTATCATAATACTGTCGAAAAGTAAGAAAAAAATTAAATCAGAGATGCTTAGCTTGGAAAACCAAATAATATTTTCACAATCCTCTGACTTGGTACAAAACTGGAATAGAAATAAAACCAATTCCTTTTTGACACAGCCCAGATACAACAAAATTCAGTAGAAACTGAGAATGGAAGTCACACAGAAAAAAAAATGAGTTCTGAAGCTGCTCTGATTTTAGTGTTCTCATAAAGTTTCTCTTTCCGCTACCATTCTAATTTTACAAATAGAAATTTCAACAAGTGAACTTTGATCAAAATTATTCACAAGATCATTGTGTATGTCCTGAGGCACAACTGCAAGATAGTCCCTGCTGTGGCATGTAGCAAGCATCAACATTTTTGGCTGAGGTCACATGCATGGACTGCTTTAGACATTTTGAAATTCACACAGTCCTGACAGAGAAGGGTACAGTTCCTTGGAGCTATATGATCTTTTTGTGGTACTCACTGGCTGGACAGTGGAGCAATGAATTCAAAATTCATGGATAAGAAGGAATTTTGTGGCAATTATATAGTAATTTTTAAAACAAAAAAAGAGACTAAACCCAGGACCTGTCCTTGCAACAGAATGATCACACAGAGTGTAAATAGTCTCACTCCATCACTCTCATAGGAGCCCTTCAGCTACTGTAAGGCTACAATTATGAGGAATATAAGCTAGTTTTGGCAATACCTACAGGAAGGTAAGAAGAGCACTGAATGAGAATAACAGCATGTGAAAACACTGTTGAGCAGAACAGCATGGTCCCTAATTATATGGGTCATTTCTGACATTCATCTGAGTTAAGAGTTTTCTGTTTATTACCAGCAATTACCAAATGGATTGAACTGGTAAAAAAATGCTTTTTTTCTACACCAACAATTGCAGTGCAAGTCTACAGTTTCATATTCAGTCCTGCTGAAACTAATTTAAACTGCACATTTTCCCTTTCCTATTCTCCTCTTCAGACTGTTCCTACAGACTGCATCTGCACAAAATACACTGAACTAGCAGGCTAAGCTGACTGGAAATAATCACCTACCTTCTCCCCCAAAGGACAAAGTTATGGCAGCCCCAAAGAAAAGCAACTAGAACTGCAGCTAAGCTTAATCACTCCTTTTAGTTTTAAAAAACTGAGCCATGCCTGTAATGATAATAAGGCCATAGCTCCTCAAGTGATTGCTGCTTCTGGATGTATGAGGCCATGCAATGAACTAGCTCTGCACATTAGCCTGCCTGCCTTTTCTCCTTCTCTTGCACCATAATGTAATTTTTTGGTGGGCACAGGGTGAATGGAGAGAAAGAGGGGAAAAAACCAACTATTTCACTTGGATCAAATAATTGGGTTGAACAGCTTTTTGGCTATTCAAAAAAAAAAAAAAAAAAAATCCCAGGACAGGAGAAGGAGTGGGGCAGTGCACTCACAGGAACCAGAGGGAAAGAATGAGAGCTGTTCACAGCAGCTGAAGCAGTGATGTTACACAAAGTGTCATTACTACCCAGCAACATAAAGCCCTTCAAAAGCGTTACGAATACTGGAATTGCACCATCAAAGCCAGTGTTCAATGAGAAAAAAAAAGGAACAATATCCAATGAGAAATAAAAGAACATCTTTCCTCAAAAAAATTAATTAATAAATTTGGTGTAGCTCTTCATTCTTAAGGCATCCATTTGAACTATAAAAACACATCTGGAATAATAATCCTTCAAGCATCTAAAATGTAATGCAGTTAAATGATGTCCCAGTTAAAGTAATCCTGCCTAGATCCCAGCTAAGCTATGTTTTAAACAGGACTTTTGTAGAAGATACACAAAACATGCCTCTGTCTCAGGTATGGAAAGCATAACATAGTATATGAGAAGAGGATGCAGCCTGAACGGAACAGTAGGTGGCCTGATTTTCACATCCCAAGCCGAATTTGCTGAAGTTTCAATTAGAAAATTATCTTTTTAATCAGAGGAACTTTTACAGAACATCTTCAAGTAGCTTTCAGAAAATGGAACAGTGTTCAACTTGCAGCAGCGATCACCACCCACTTCATTATGAACTTGGCTTAGCATGCCCTCAGCACTAATTGCACAGTTGCAGTTCATAATTTCACTGGCAAAGCCTCCTTAAGGAAAAACAGCAATATCCACCTGGCGCTTCCATAGCAAAAGTTCTACCAACAAGGAATGAAATCTTATCTTTAATCCTAAAATGTCTTGAAAAATTCTAAGAATCCCACTAAAAGAACCAAAACAAAAGCAAACTCATCCAGTCTAACTTGCCTATGGCCAGCAGTTTGCAGTTTTCTTGATAGGGGAACGACCTACAGCACATCAGTTTTTTACCAATTCCAAGCTGCCATGTTCCCCTGACCTCAAAAAAATGTTGTCACTCTCCTTGATTTCACAATTTCTTGTGTGAGACATATGAACCTATACAATGCCTTTTTTAGCTCCTCTGTCCTATTGGTGAGTATCTGCTTTGTCATGGACTTTTGCTCCATGTGAAAGGACTACCACACTCCCACCCAGCACTTGATTTTTCCAGCAAAACCTTTTTCCAAAACTCATTACTGTCTTCAAAAATTTTAATTTCTTCTTTTCACTTACTATAACATCTTGGTACATTTTTCATTTCAATTAAAACAGAAGATGGACAGATTTACTTGGCCTCTCTCCAGCTATGAATTTTCTCATGTACAGGCCACTTGAGACTATCTCATACTCCATCTCAGATGTTTTCTCCATAATTTTCTGAGGATTTATCCTTTGGAATCCAGACAGCAGGGAAACCTACAAACTGTTTTCTCTTGATTTTAAGTATTGTGAGTTAAAATCAATCATTCCACAACTAAAGGATAGTGTCTTCAATTTTTTCACACAAATACTAACAAGAAAATCAATTTCCACAACTCACAGCAGCCTCCCTTTCCTGACACAATGGATAATTTGGCTGCTGAATGTGTATGCTGGGTGATTCTTCCCTTCTAAACACATTCTCAGTTTCTTCCTGTGTCTGTTTTGCACGTGATAGTAATTGGTAAGGGATCTCTCTGCCTTTCACTCAACCTAAGGCATTTTTTATCTTGTTTCCTCCCTCCCACTGTCTGTGGAGGGGACAGAGTGAGAGAGAAACTGTGTGGATACCTGGCAGCCCATTAGAGCAATCCACCACAGTCTAATAAAAGATGTCCTTTCTTTTCAAATTCACGTAGCATGAACATATAATTGAGAGCACTTTTTGAGACACACTTGAGAACTGAAACAATTCTACGAAAATTAGTTTCAAATCATGCATTGCCGTACTGTCTCTTCAAATACTTTACTTAGCTAGTCTAGATCCCACTTTGCCATGTCAGATCTGGATAATTTTTGTGGCCATGACAGGGAAGATAAACTCCATGCCAACCAAGCATAACTTAAATAGAGACATCAGACTCAAGAGTCATGTGTGAAAAATTCAGTGATGTGGGGAGAGGAAGCCTGAGAGAAGGGGAAATTATAGGTCATCTTTCTGTATGGAAGGCTAGCCGGAAGCAAGGAAAAGACAGGGACACATCAAAGATGCAGTAACACTTTTAGATCATTTGGATAATTCCCACTACAGGATAAAATTCTCATGAGTCTCAGTGTCAGGCTATATTGGCTATATAAGAGTACAGATCAAAGGAGAACTTTACATGGAAAGAAAACCAAAATTAAGCTGTGGAAGGAAATAGCTTTAAAAAAATCTAGACTAATTTTTTTCCAGCTTGATCAACATCTCTTTATCACTTGTACTATTTTCCCCAGTCTAAAACTCTCAATCCCTCTAAAAAGCACTCTGTTGGTTAATCTGTAGCTGTGGGTGTCAGTATATATTTTGAGTCATGGTTAAAAGTCAATAAAGAAACATCACAGAAAGCTTGGCCATACTACTCAAAATATAATAGTCAATATAAATCATAATATTCTTCACACTTTCCATTTGGATCCAGTTCACTTGGCTTTGTTTTTAAATCAGACAGTTAAACATTTTATTTTTAATTTCTTTTTCTGCCTTCCTTTAATATTTTCCCTTCAAGACTCCTAAAAATGCTTATCTTTTAGACATCTGTCCTGAATTTGCCATTGTAAATAGTGAGACAATGAAAGTATTTCATCCCTTTGACAATTTCAATTCTTCAGTGCCTGAATGATTCTTCCCATCCATTGGAGACTCCTGCTGTCTCCTCCCCAGAGTCTCTCTTATTCTGGACATAGTGGAAATTACTGTTTATACAACATAACCTCCCATGTCATTATATTTCCTTTTATATTCTACCTTTACCTTCTTTTCACTTTCTGTATTGCAATGTCAGCTTCATCCTATAATTTCCACAACCCTGTATTGTTAATGCAGCTCTTTTTTTCAGATAGTTTTTATATCCCTATTTGTGTACCTTCTCCTCTACCCCAGATCTCAAACATGATCTAACAATTATGACACATAATGAGTGCATATTACCTTTCAATCATGAGTGCAATTTACTCTTCAACACATCCCACCTTGATTGAGAATCTTTGCTATTTTCTGCTACTTGGATTTAATCCAACTTTTCTGCACTTAATGGCTTATTGTTTAGGTAAGATTTTTGAAAATTATTTACACAAGAATTTAAAAAATACTGGCAAGGATGTAGGCTATTCAGATACATATAACTTCAGCCTATTTTAAAATTTATAGTGACTGGGAGTGCTTTTTTTTGACTAATATCTTCGTTCTAAAGAACAATTACACTTTCATATCACTTGACCCTCAGTTCCATTTCTTTCCTCATGAAATGCTGAAACACTTAGAAAACAAATACTACAAATGTACCTTTACCTAATAACAAATTAAACACTTGTTTTAATCAGACTACCTTTTCATCCTACCAAAATTCAGTCTATCTAAATAAATCACACATATTTTATATGCAATTGAAATTATAGATGCTAACAAAAGCATTACAAAGACTATTCTTAACTTCATTTTCCTACGTGTTTTGAATCACTAACTGAATATTTGAGACTGCCATACTGAGATTTAACATCATTTGTTGTATATCCAAAACGAGACACCAAGTTCCAAAAGGAATCTGTGTCATTAGAAGTGCACTATTTTAGTAAGCATTAGTTGGATGCCTCAAATCAGAGGTCAGAGATTTGTGAAAAGCTGAAGAACCTCTCTGTCAGACCATGCGTAATTAAGGGAATTCTTAAGTTTAGCGCTATTCTCAAGATCCTGATAGAAGAAACGGCTTAAAACCCTTTATGTCCTTGCATGTAGGGATAAAAGTTAGCCACAGACTACATGGACAATTTTTTTTCAGAATTTCAGAGCACCAGCAGACCCTATTCAAATCAACAGGGGAGGTAAGTGATAAATGGATTTTTAAAGGCTATAACTTTGGCTTTTTTTGAATTTCAATCTTGAGGCTAGACAGCTTCTCTACTGAGAGCATCTTTTAAGCATGTGCTGAAGGGCTGTCTGAATAGGAATGAAGTTAGCATATGCTCAAGTGTTGTTCTAAATAGTTGCCTTCCCTTTTTTAGTATGTCACTCTCTTGACGTCTGTAGCTCATTGAGATTCAATGTGAACCAGGACACATTGTCACCGTAGCACTGGAAAAATAAAAAATTTGCTAAAGAGACATTTGTAAATGAAGAAGGTTCCAAATTCCTCATGACAAGGAAAGTGGAAAGTGGAAAGAAATTGAAGTAACACAAGGAATGAAGAGCTGAATGCCTACTCATCTGTGGTTCCTGCTAGGATTCTCTTCAATTGCACATATTTCTTCTGTATTTATTCAGGTACATTTTCACAAAATCAAAACAGTATTTTAAATTTCCACTCAAACTGATGCTTAAAAAGGAACATCGTGTACAAAATACATGTCAACTGCCTCTGATTAGCTCAAAGCTTCTTCTAGAATAACAGACACAATTCACGTCTGCAACTCTATTAAATAAGTATTGAACGATAACTACATAGGAGGAAATTCAATAATGATACCAGGAATAAAAAAGAAGTTGTAGTCAGTAAGAAGCTTATAAAATACAAATCATATGGTTCAAAAGCATTTATTTCTTAAGGTTACATCAGGCAACATGTTTCATTGTCTTCCAACTAAAGACAGAACTAAACATTTCAACAGAAATAAATCATTCCTTCTAAAAAAGTCATAAAAAGCTGTAGTTTAAAGAGTAATAATCTCTACTTTTTAAAGATGGTGACTTACTAAAAAGTAAGTTATTGTACAGATATCTTTCTCTAAACTAATACCAACTATTACCACACAGTTATTTGCCAAAAGAAATCAGGAGACCAGTATTTGTTTTGTTACTGGCTCCCATTTACATTTGGTCTCTGTTAAAAAAACCCACTAATATGATATGGGGTTGCTTTATCACTATCAAAATCTGCAAGATCCACATAGAACAACAAATCCATTGGTTACAGAATCACCACTTCCATGACACTTCTCATTTCCTTTGCCACTGACAGACTATTTAGTTGTAGCATGGAAATAGAGAACTCATACCTAAAAGCATCCATAAGCATTGTCAAAGTGAAGGAAAAGACAAATTAACTCCATACTCTGGTGTAAAAGCACAATGTTACAAACAACTGCCAACAGCAAGGTCCCCATTTCTAACAGCCTCTCTTGACAAGATCAAAATACCCTTGAGTGCTTGACCAGTATTTCTCTTTCAAGAGGGCTACCACAGCAAATAAACTTCTGGTAAATAATGTGTCTGTGGACAATACAAAAGCAAAAGTGTGTCAAAACAACCATACCAAACAACCAAAGTGTTGTCCAAACAACAAAACTTAAAAATTATGTAGTGATGAAAAACAATGTAAGAAGAAGCCCCTATTCTAGCTGTGAAAAATAAGCATTTCTCATATGCTAGAACAGAGATCCTCTACAGTATTCTCCAAAATGGAAACATGGATTAAGAAGCACTTAAGTAAAAGCAATAATAGATTTTATTTTAGGTGATAATGGGCATAAATGATCCATTAGACTCTGGAAAACACGAAATGTGTAATGTCTTGATCCCTAAAGAATGGCTTAAGAGGAGTGCCAAGTAGTAGTAAGTTTGTTACATTTCCATGTACAAAAGACATCTGACAAACTCTCCTGAGGGCTCAGTAATAGTGATGGTACCCTAAAGATATAAGCAAGGTACTTCCTGAGTAAGTTTCTAATAGAAGGTCATGACTTTTCTTAAGTCAACTGACACAGTCAGAAAAATATTTCACAACACAATTGAATTGATGCAATGGCGCAATATTCCTGCCTTTCAACCATGTGTGCTTGCCATTTCCTTTGAAACAACTTTGGTGCCAAACCACCCAAGAGCTAACTTAGCCAGTGTTAGAGGTGAGTCAGCTCACTGAGCAAACAAATGCCATAAAAAGCATGCAGCTTTGTATGTATGAACCAGCATGTATGGTTCAGAGCACAGGGAACAGGGACACCTCACTATCACCAACCTTTAAATAAAGCCCATCTCACTCATAATAGTTTATGTGGGGAAGAGGAAAACAAACTTTTGAACAGCAAATCCCATCCATGGATCTGAAACACAAGTCAAGCACCAGGACTAACTGAGAATAACTGCTCTGCATTTAATTGCATTCAGCTAATGAATTATACAATTTGAAAGGAATGAGTGATTGTCAACTAACTCCCTCTTGTGCTCCACAGGGACCAAAAGGAAAGGTGGTTAAGGCTACTGACCACCTGCAGCAGAGAGAAAAACAATTCATTATCTCACAGATCACAGAGAGTGGATTTTCCACAAGGGAAATACAACTCATATTTTAGATCAGAAGTGAAGTGTTATCATAATTATTTTTTTAAGGTAATCTATATCAGCTGCTTTAGAGTGGAACACCACATCAGTCTGTCCCTGACACTTCTTGCTCAGAGCAAGTCTTAAATTCTAACTCAGCTATTCTCTTTACCAAAGAATATTGCAAAAGGCTGGACACTTCATCAAGTCACCTCATTTTTTGGAGCCCCACTTCTCTCAGCAAGTTGCTTCCAGATGCTGTTCCTCTTGGCTGAAGCACATACTTTAATCCCTTGGGGAGGCACAGCTGAGAGCAGGTAAGCTCAAGAGCCAAAGCTAAGGCTGAACATTTACCCCCCTGCAAGCAGGCCTGTGTTCCAGATCTGGTATTTTGATTAGTCATTTCCTAATTACAGAATTCCTTACTGAAATTGGAGACATATTTCTAAGAGCCTACCATTAAACAAAAGGCACATACTGAAAGTAGTTTTACAATTAGATCTATCATTAGAGACTACTTTCCATGGTACACTAAGTTGGACAGGATTTTGCTATTCTTCTGAAACATGTGCCTGACTTTACCCCTGTTGATAGGCCACTTTTAAAAAAAGGGGATAAAAAATGGTAGCCTCCACTGGGACCAGGCAAGCATCCAAACATTTTTGGTTGGGGGTTTTTTGTGGGTTTTTGTAACAAACATGTTTTCAATAAGTGAAAACGAATGCTAGCTTGATTTGCAACATTTAATTATGTACCAATACTGTTAAGTTCAAAACAAAACAAAAAAAACACAGTGTAAAAGACTGTAAATAGTTTAGATTATGAATAAGTCAGCGTAGAAATAGGCTGTGCCTGAGTTGTCCAGTTCTCTCTGGTTAATTATCTTTCTAGGATTACCACACTTCTGATCTATTTAATAAGAAATTAGGCCTTCTTTTTTCCAAGTACATCTCACAATGATAACTATACCTACCTCAGTTTCAGATAAAACTAACACAGCAAACCCCTCCCTACAAAATCTGTCTAGAACCTAAAAGCAGAATACAGCACCTCACATGAAAAGCAAAACACTGCAAGTATACACAAAATATGCTTTGCAATCTACAGTTTCCCATGTGGAAATTTGCTGGGGAAGTTTAAGATCTGGGTGAGGATCTTCAAAGTCCCTGTTAACTACGGCTGATCAGTCTAACAAATTATTTGTTTTCCCTATGGGAAATTCCCACAGCTATATTTTTCAGAGGTATGTATGTGTTTATTCTGTTACAGCATAGTCATTGTCTCTAAAAGATTGTTTGTGTTAGCCAGAAATACTGCAGCCTAGATCTTCTGAATTTGATAGCCCATTTGGCAAAATATGTGTTGTTTATAGCACTGGAATTTTCTTTTAAGAAAAACTGCACTTTAAAAACATTCAGTGAAGGCCTTCTTTTTCTGCCACTAGAGTCTGAATGCTTCTGCTCATAGACAAGCCTAGCTGGCTACATCAATGCAGTTATTCTTTAATATTCCAGTTACACTATATTTTTGTTGTGTAAACAAAGAATAATTCTGACAAACTTTCTAGCCTGAGCAATTAGAGGTCAAAAACAACCCTATTTTTTAGTGTGTAAAAGGAAAATGTTTAAGAGCTTAACACAATTAGGTTTCTTATGGCTGTATGTCAGTTCAGGTTGCATTTAAATCTTAGGATCATGATGCCTGCAAGTTACTTGTGCAACCTGAGATTTTTAAATCCTTGGACTTCAACTGCTTTTAACAGAATAGAAAGTCCTTTTAGTTTTTTTAAATAAATCTATTTATAAGTATCAATAGCTTCCTTCAATGCTGTTTCTTCATTGTTTAATTGCCCATGTCAGTTACAGAGATACAGCAAGTTTCCCCATGAAAACTAGGATTAAATTATCTCAAATACCATTAAACCAGCTGTAACATTAAACTTTTTTAGCCACGCAAAATGTTCATGTTCTACTCCAAATTTTTTTATACCCTAGAATCATAGAATTACTGGTAGAAAGAGTCCTTTGGAGGTCTCCACCCAACTTGCTGCTCCAGGTGACATTGCTGCCAGCACATTGTATTCATGACTTTGTAGGAGTCTTGGAAACACCCAAGGAAAAGTATCCCACAGCTACTGTAGGCAATGAGTTCTGCCCTACCCATCCAATGAAAAAGATTTTCCTAATTTCTGGTACAAAGTTCTGCTATTTTATTTCACTGGAGAGTACAAATTTTTAAATTAGCAGTAATAATAAAGGTGAGAAATACAGATTTTGTGTATGGATTAATAGCTAAATTAATCTTCAGCTGTATTTGGCTGTTTATCACTTTCTCAAATTCCCATCCCTACAATGATTTCAAACTATTGTACTCATTATGTTCTTGAATTTCACATGATTGTGAAAGATGACAGTGACTGAAAATCATTTAGTTATATCAATGCTCTGACCTTCCAGTATTTTAACAAGGGTTTAGAACTTACAATTTTCTATTAATGATGACTCTGTACCCACACTTGGATGCACTCTATGTGTTATAATCCATAAGAGACCATGCAGAAGCACAAAACAGATAAACTTTAATAATTTATAAAATCACATACTCCTACCAGATGTAAGGTGTACCTTTGGAAACAAAGTAATCGATCACAATACAGAACAGAAAAAGATATATTAACAGCATTTTTTTGTTGAAATAGCCACATAAATACTTTTAAAATAGTTTCAGACAAGCTGATGGGTCTGAAACAAAAGTCAGTGCCTGCAACTCTCAAACAATTATCTTCAGATATGCCTTGCTTCATTGTTCCCATCCTTGAAAGTTTCACTAAGCATTTAAAGTCTTGCTTAGCCTCTTGGTCAATTTATGATTCAATTTGACAACAAACATCTGTTTAAAGGCAAGAAACAAAGTGTAAAAACCCATGAAGTATGTAAAACAGGCGTAAAGCTGAAAGTCTTCCATTCTTTCAAGTTTTAAAGGGACACACACCCACAACTCCAGGAGCACATGTAATTTAAACAAGAACAAAGTAGACTTTATTTCCAAGAGTAGAAGTGGGAATCTCTCACTCTAAAGGAAAGCACACCACTGAAAGTCCAAAGAGTAAAAGATACATGGAACTTCAAGGAGGATGTGTTAGTTATTCACAGTATGTATTGCAATACTAATACTAACAAATATTTGAAGTCTTTTAGATATCTTACACAGAACATTGTTTAACACACTGAATTTCAAGAAATGAACTACAAACAGAAGAACTGCAATAATGAGCCACAAAATTATTAAAGGGAATTGAACTCACAAGCTTAGCTAGAGGTAAATGTATGAAAATCTTAACATCATTACAATTTTCATACAACTATCTGAAGTTTTTTGCAAACTTGCAGTTACCTGACACCAGTAACACGAGGTGATAAAAGCTAGCAAGCCTTTTTCCCCTAATAAACATAAATGGTAATGAAAAATTGCTCTATATAGTAATGGCTTTTAAGAACCTTTTAAATTTCAGCGAATACATTTTCATGTCAGAAACTTCATGGCTTCCTTTTCAAGCTATGCTTTTTATGTACTCATAAAAAACAATGGTAAAACTGATGAAAACCAGGTTCTTGATAATGAATTTAGTGAAAATCCACGTTTCTCTTCTAGCTTACTAAAATTTTGTCCTGTGATATGCAAATACATTTTTAAATGTCTTATAGGGAAGAAAAGTAGAACGGCTCCAGTGATTATTTTGACTAGTGAAAAAATGCAGTTTTAAATGAGAATTGTATTGCCAAAATTTTAAGGCAGCTTTTTTTCACTATCTTTAATTTTGAGAGAAAATGTAGGTATAAGTGAGGCAATGAAACAGACTGTACTGCTGGAAAACACTCTAGCATGGACTCAAGCACCAACAAAATTAATAGTTACCATTGTAGTCTATTCATGCTTGCATTTGCATGGCGAAGATACAGCTGAGTGGCTAAATTCCTGACCTGGTATTTAGGACACTGCTTATGTCCTTCTATGCCAACTGAAAAACCAAAACCATTTTCCCTTCAAGAGAAAATAATGTTTTAACAACATCTTGAATTCTTTATTTTTGAGGACAAGAACACCCTAAAAATCTACCATGGGTCCAGTGCTGCTATTACTCCTTACACAATTGAGTCTACTCCAACTTGTACAAGTAATTGAACTTAAATTGAGCTAAAAGGCAAAATTATTTATTAGATCACTGCTGGAAGTAATACTGAGGACTAGAGAGACTCAAGCTTATGGACTGACTTCAGATGCAGTTACCAGATACCTTAGCTTCAGCAGAAAAAAATGTCTTTAGTATGAACAGCACACAGCAGGGGTAGAGAGACATGGGATTTCTTGTTTCTGCACCACTCATGACATATTGTGTCCAGCTATCCCCACAGTGGTTTTCATATTACCCTTTCCTACCAAACAGAAAGGTGAGGCTGACTCTCTCTAGTAGTAGTCAGAACTAGGCAGAACACAACATTCTGTGTAGTAGAATTCTAGTAGTGGCAGAATCCCAAATACATAATAAGAAACGCTAGGTAGTGACAAAGAGATTTATTTAATGTATAAACTGAACATAGTTAAGTGATAAAAGAATTAGGGTAACATCTAGGCTGAGTGGAGAACTGCAAAGTAAATAAGCCGCTCAGTTTCAAAGATGCACTGGAAAGGTGAAAAGATCCAAGGCTCCTCTGCACTTAGGGGGAGTAAAAGATGCAAGCAAGCAAACATAAACCCCGTGCTTTTTGAAACTCTGATACAGTGACTGGTTTTTATGAGAACACTTTTCCACTTCATTCTTTAAAGCAATCGTTCAGGGCTAGGGGAGTGCTCATCCTCCCCCACACTTGCGCGAGTGACCGTGTTTCGCTCCCCGACAGCGCCCGCTGCCCTGCTCCTGCCCCTCTCCGGCTCCTCTCCTGTCCCGTTCCAAGACCCGCTCCTGTCCCCGTTCCAGGACCCGCTCCTGCCCCTCTCCGGCTCCTCTCCTGTCCCCGTTCCAAGACTCACTCCTGCCCCGTTCCAAGACCCGCTCCTGCCCCGTTCCAGGCCCCGCTCCTGCCCCATTCCAGGCCCCGCTCCTGCCCCATACGGCCTGAGGAGGGCAGGGACCGCCATGAGAGGACAGGACAGCGCTGCGGGACCAGGACAGCGTGGAGGGAGGCAACAAGCGCCCAACACTGAGAGGGCGGCGGCGCCGCGGCAGGAGCGCGGGCGGGCCGCGCTGAGAGGGCAGGACAGCCCTGAGAGGGCAGGACAGCGCTGAGAGGACAGGACAGCGCTGAGAGGGCAGGACAGCGCTGAGAGGGC